>VDFB02111921.1:0-57432 GCA_007258455.2 Sequoia sempervirens | reverse complement strand
TCTCTCTCTCAAGTCTCTCCCTCATACCCCATCTCCCTCTATCCCCTCTCCCCTCTACCCTTAACCCTTAAACCCTAAACCCTTATACCCCCTACCCTTTATCTCTCTCCCACTCCCACCTCTCTCTCTCTCACTCCTACCCCCACTCTCCCTTTCTCTCCCACTCCCTCCATATCTCTCTCTCAAGTCATAATTTAAAAAGAATATAATTTATATTTATATTAATATTAAAAATTAATTTTTAATAGAAGGGGTTCAACCAAACATCTTTAGAATGTCCAACCAAACCCCATTCAAATATTTTTTTTTATTGTATGTTAAATGGGTTCAGTCGAACAATGGTTCAATCAAACCCATATTCAACCAAACATTATTTTTTTGTTCAATCGAACCCACTTATTTTCACCCACATCCTCTCAGGCACCAAAATTGCTCAGAATTTTGCACTTTGAAGATCGATATGAGAATGAAAATGGAGGAGATCTCAAAAACCCAACTGGTATCAGGTTGCCCTCAAAATGAGCTATCCAACGAATATAATTTTAATATGTTTTGATTATATTATCTATTTATTTTTTAAGTTTTATTAAATATAGGTTTTTCACCAAAAACAAAACTCTCTATTCTACACATGTGGAAAAATAGAAGATTATCAAAAAAAAATTAAAAACGTGAGTGCACCAGATATTGGAGTCCTTGATCCAACAAAAAAAGAAGGAATTTCGATACATACAGTAAAAGTTATGAGTTATACGGTCGCGTTATGTCTGAATTGTAATTGATTTGACTTTGAAACTTGATTAATGAAAAAATATTCAATAAAAAACCATCTAACCAAGTGGAAGCACTAGATATTGGAGTTACAAATCTAAATTCGAAAGAATTATAATTTTATCTTTCAAGGAAAAAATTTGTGTTATACAGTGTGCATCACTTTTTAAAAGTGTTGTTTTTTGAAAAAAACCAATTTTCATGGGAGATAGAAAAAGAAGTGCAATCTGATTCCAAAAATTTTGAAAAAAATATTTTTAAAATCTACAGACAAAATGTGACAAGACTCTAGTTTGCATCATCTTCAAATTCCTCACGGTTTAACCGCTATAGGTGCTCGAATGTGAATATTTAGTTAAAAAAAAATCAGTGTCCAGTTTGGCCAAAAATTGTAAACCACTATTGTGGGATCACCCAGGAGGAAAACATATTATTTCATTTACAAATATAAGCATTAGCTATTTTGATAAAGTACATACAGGAATTACTCGTCAAAATGGTTCCTATAGACTGCACTCTTTATCTTTACAAGTGTAAATCTATTGAAATTCATTCAAGATTTTAAAATTAATGCATCCCAATATTTTGAACCACTCAAGCATGAAAGAAATTATATGATGTTCAGCATTCCATCATAACAAAATCAGTGATAAAATTTAGTGCATAAAAGCTAGAGACACTTGTTAAAACAAAATTAATAACAACCACTTCAAAGAGAATCATAAATACTTACAACTAGTATGTGATATTAAAAAGTATGATAATATAAAACTCTCTCCAAGGAAAGATAAATGCTCACTTCAAAGGGATTGAGTCCCCCACAACTTGGTATACCTAAAAATGATTTTGTTAAGTTTACTCATGTCTTGTAAATGGATGTTAAACAAGTGAATATTAGTTATACTAGTCAAATAGGTGAAATAAGATATTAATTCACATAGTATGGTCTTACTTCTCTAACATGCATCACCAAACTAATTAGAATATAGCAAGGAAATCCCAATGATTTGGGCTTTTAGAATACAATTCTCTAATCACAATCATAGTATAAATGAAATATTCTAAAAATTTCTTTGGACATTTATCAAGATTTTTCCATCATTATTCTTTAGGCAATCTCATCAAGGATTGTAAAACTTAGCATCATGCACACCATGTTCATTATGGGTGAGTTCATGCAACATAGTTCTCAAGGAATCTTATAGAAATCCCTCTATTTTGTAAGATCAATCATGTCGATTATGTGGGATAGACTACTAAATTAAATACCTAAGGAAATGGCCCTCATCTCAAGGTAAACACCAAAATACTATTGAAAACTTATTGGAAAAATGCACACAACACCAAACAAAAGGGAAGGCAAGCAAAATTTGAATAGAAAAATGAAATATTGACAATGGAAAGAAAAAGGGTTGCAAAACTAAATGTGATTATTTATAGGTTGTGAGAAATATGAGCCTTGTCAAAATAGTTTTTGATAAGACGATGACATCTTTTTTAAGGATATGAACAATAATAAGAGAATGATTTTGATTACATCAAGAGGAATCACATGAGGCACATGTGCAAAAATAAATATGGATTCAATGAATAGAAGGGATACAAGTACTATTTGATTTTATCACAAAATGTGTAGTACACATATTTTTCTCACAAACAATAGGGTATGGTTAAATTTAATATTTGGGATTTGAATAATATGAGGCATTCCTTCAACATTATTCCTTATTGGTTGTGGTTATAGCTCTTCTACCATGAGTGGTCGAACTATAAGGGCCTAAAACTTTTCTTCAACTTTCTCACCTCCCAAAGCCCTCTATTGTGATAGGGTGTGTAGTGTGCAATGGGGTGTAAAACATACAAACTATACTACAAATATCCAACATATGCTTAAGGAAAAAAATCAATTTTGCTTTCTTGAAAGCAAAGAATGAATTTGATCTTGCTTAGGTACTTGTCCTCTTTGTGATGCTAAATATTATCAAGATATTCTTCTTGTCTATAGTTAGTTGGTTTTTCTTTTAGGACATAGAAACATTCTTTTGACACAAGCTTTTAAATTTTTCTTGAGTAATTTTGGTATGTTGATATTGCTAATTATATGGAACCCAAAGAAGGGTGGTACAATACTAATCGTGAAAACACAAAAAAAAACTTGAACACTCTCAAAAGACAAAGCAATCAAGGATGTTAAATATTAAATGCAACACAAAAATATCTAGTATGTACCAACGATTCAAAGAGTGCAGCTTACAATCACACTTCTTGATGCCCATGTGATTTTTAAGCAAATGTGATTAGGTATAAAGTAGCTCCACATTTTTTTCTTATACACTTCTGGCCTACTTCAAATTGATAAAATCAAAATATGGGATTTATATTCACCTACAATTATGCTTGTGCAATTATGATTGAATGCTCTACATTGACCCCTTGTTACATAATTATAATATTAATGAATACAGATTGCAAGCCATAATTTACAAATAAATAAAAATAATGGGAAAACATAGATTTTATATAGAGAATGTGTGGTGCTTAAGTAAAATGGCTTGGAGTTCATATATAAGAAATTCTAAAACTTGCACATATTTTGAAATTAATATTTACTAGATATTGCCACCTCCTAGATTTAACACATAGGAAATACACAATCAACAAACATTGGGTATGAACATTCCCTAATAAAACACTTAATTTACCACCTATGTTTGTACACGAACCTTTAGAAGATCGAGAGTACAAATCTCTTAACATTAATAATAAGAATATCATGTTTTGAACATCCAAAACGTGGTGGCCAATGAGAGTTCAATACAATTTCATGTTATTTGCTAGTATCTCCATCTATGCCTTTTAAATGTATGCATGGAAAAATCATTTGCTTGAAAGTACTTGAGACTTTATTGATATATGAATGCATCCCTATCATATGAGTTTGTTATGTGCCCTCTCCCTATGGCTTTGTGGCACTTCAATGTATGATGACAAAGGTGACCCAAACACACTTTAAGATATTTTATAGTCGTATTTGTTGATTTCCTATATGAGGATGAGCTATCAACAAATTTATTTCCACTAGCCTTAAAAGAGTATGCTATTGAGTGTTTTGTTTCACTCATTGAGGGACTATTCACACAATTGGTGGTTTGATAAAGGTTTTCTTAAAGCAATTTTAAGTTAATATTAGCCTTAAGTGTTATAATTGGTGTTTTAACTTCTAATCCTCATGTTCACCCACATATTATATCACTTATGAGTGTATTCACGCCTTTCACATACAATCCACATTTATTGCACCCTCCTTGATCAAACATCCATGCCATTGACAAATTTCACTCTTATGTTATCCCAGGTCATTCCTATAGGTGATCCAACTAAACATACTCACATAATTGTTGCTATGTCTCTTTATTTGAAGACATTCAATTGTGTTTATTTCATCATCCTCTCATATCTAATATCCTTAACTAAAAGCATTCAAGAAGCATTTTACTATAGGAATCTTTTGAGTTGGTGTACCAGAACATATCAAAATATACATAGTTATCCTAGGACCATTTGCACAACTAAAGATTGATGTATGTGGTCATGAACATGATCATAAAGCTAGTCCTCTTCCAAGGGTTGACTCAAGAGACCTTGGCCCTTAACGATCTAGCAACCATCAACCCTCTAAAAGAATTTTTTGAATACCCCTAATCCTCATAGTAGAGCAAGAATTAGCAAACCAAGCAAACCAAAGAGAAAAAGCACAAAACCAATAAGATAAATCCATGCAACAAAAGACATCTACAATCTCAATTGAACCCAAACAAAGACATGTCTTACCCAAAGTTTGAGGCAAAACAAGGATAATGAGTATCTACTTTTATTACTAAGACATTTAAATTCCAAAGTCTCAATTAAAGTTTTATATTATCAACCCTAAACATAAATACCATAATTTACAAGTTCTTAATTTAACATTTAATTTTAATACACTCTTGCAACTATCATCTATTAATCTAGATTAGTTTACAGTTCTATGTATTATTTTATTTGGTTAACCTCCATTACGAAAAATTTATTTTCCATTATAATTATGTATGAAGACTAGTATTGATTTTTTTAGTTTTTTTAAATCAAAGGCGAAATACGTGTACTCCCTGGACATTTTGCTTATATCCAATTCATTTTTTTATCTAAATCAAAACCCACTAAAGTATTCTGAGTTTAAAACTTACTTTTGCAATAGATGAATTAGTCAATTACTAGAATCATTTTGTACTACTGATACTAGAACATAATTAATTCACCATGTAAAACGTCAAATTTAAATATGTTAGTTAAACCAACTTAAGATAGTTTTTAATTATTATTTTTTCTTAAGTGTAAAATAACTCTACATTATAGTAGAAGAATAATACAGAATTAGCAGTGTCCATTGCAGAATTGTAGCAAAAATTGAACCATATTATTTTAGATCTTTTATTTTTGTGGGCATTTTCATTATTTAGTAGTATTTTTAAGAGTGGTCATTCTTCTATTACTTTTTTGTTCAATCACAAAGCCAGAGGAGGCTAGTATAGGGAAGAATGGACAAATTTTAAAAAAAAAAAAAAAAACCACTTCCATCTTTTCATCTTCTAATCTCTTTCCAAATTTGGAATGCTTTATAAATCTCATCACACAGTTATTATCAATGTAAAATGTATCAAAACAGTTGTATGGTGATAATTAAATATAAAAAATACTCCCTCATAGTTTTAAATCCCAAAAAACTAAAATACCTAAATCATCCCGCACAATGTAAACCCCTCTTACTTTATGTTCTATCATAGAAATATACCAAAAAGATTTGCTAGCGTTCCACATAGGGCAAAGACCAATAATGAGCTAAGATAATGGCATTGTGCCTTTTTCGATGGAAATGCTTACACCGGTTACTCTCATTGTTAACCAGCATCTTGCTCCGATTGCACAAAATTAGAATAGAGATATGAACTGCTTGACACTATACCATGGGCATAGACAAGTGGGCAATAGGGAATTTCTAATAACTTTGGTTTGCTAGAAAGGTCAATCTACTTCAAGATTATACTCTGAAAATACACTAAACACTTCAAAACAAAGTGCTTTAGCAATATGGCTGCATATAATAGAGCTTTCACCTATTGCCACTTCATTCTACAACTACAACTACATTAGAAATTTCATCCAATGTAAAATGAAGAAATGGAATTTTGAACCTTCATATAGTATTGATTTGTCAGTTTGGAAACAATATTAAGACCTTGGGACAAATCTTTAGAGCTCACATGTTGCTTTGACAACACATGAACATTCTTCTAGCACACACATTTTAATTTTTGTCGACTCATTTTGTTATTGTTGAAATTTCTAATTATATGAAACCTTAAGAAGGGTGGTATTTTACCAATCATTGAAATAGAAAATCTTGAACACTGTCCAAAGGAAAAACAAACAAGGATGCTAAAGATTACTAGCAACACAAAAATATGAAATATGTTAAAAGAATTCGAAGAGCACAACCTAAAATCCCACTTCTCCAGACCCACATGATTTATAAGCAAATGCATTGATTGTTGTGAAGCCAAACTCAACAACCCTTTCCTGCACACTCCCAACCTACTTCAAATTGATAAAATAGAGAAATCCATGTTCATTATATTCACTCGTAATAATGATGCTTGTGCCACTCCAATTCCAAACTCTGCATTGGCCCCATATCGCATAATTGTAATATAACGAAAATGAACCACATGTCACACATTAGAAATAGATGAATTAATAGGAAAACATGGGTTTTGGACCGAAAGAATGGGTCTGGATTGTTTTTTCGTATAGAAACAATCGTAGAGTCTGCACGTATTTTGAAATTAATTTTTAGTTGCTATTGTACCTCTTCAATTTGACACGTAGAAAGTACACAATGATAGTGGAAGGAACGGACAGTTGGCTTGAACATTCCACACAACCCGGAAGTAAGGATGAATCCGATGACTAGCTAGGTGACTTGACAGACGTATAAGAAATAGAAAGCGCTAAAAAGGGCAATTGGCGGGCGCATTATAAAAAACAAATTGGGCGTGGGTTTGAGTTGGGCTGAATATTCTCTCCAAAACCGGCCCGTTGTTTAAGTGAGTCGGTGAGGCGTCTAACTGTGCCGTAGTTAAACACCGTTTGTTTTGGAAGCGTCAACGAGGATGGCGACAGCCTTAGGTCCACTGTCCACAAATCAGTTTATGAATCTTGATAATCCACTGCAGTCTGCGAAAACATGATGTAATTCTCCCTATAAATAGGCACAACATATATATAAAAACACACAGGAAATATGAAATTGGAAATTGGAAGCGAGATGGAAAGTGTGTGTGTAACAGGAGCAGGAGGGTTCATTGCCTCCTGGCTTGTCAAGATGCTCTTGAGCAGGGGCTACAGTGTAAAAGGAACAGTCCGCGACCCTGGTCAGTATTTATATTTACTGTTTATAATTGCACTGCTAGTTATTAACAGGGGACCTCATCCCCTGCATTAATGTAAATATTTATGAGCTATTTCAACTAGTTATCAATGATGAGGATTATATGCGCAGATGGTAAAAAGTATGAGCATCTCAGAAAGATGGAAGGGGCAGAAGAGAGGCTTCAGCTTGTCAAGGCTGATATTTTAGACTATGACAGTTTGATAACAGCTATCAGAGGGTGTAAAGGAGTCTTTCACACGGCTTGCCCTATTATTGAAGATCCGGTAAGTCCCTTTTAAAATCATGCAGGTTGTTTATTCAATTGATTAGCTGATCAATATAGATTCGTAGGATTTTTACTGTCTAAGAACTGGTCTGCACTGGACTCGGTCTCTCTGCCCTGCAAATTATGTGACATTTAAGCTGGGCACACTTAAATGGTTGATTTTAAATTAATAAGAGATTTGATGGATGGGCACAGGCACAAGTGCTGCAGCCGGCTCTGAAGGGCACTCTAAATGTGTTGAAGGCCTGCACAGAAGTAGGAGTGAAGCGTGTAATCCTCACGTGCAGCATCGGTGCCATTTACCTCGACCCCAACAGGAATCCGCAAGACATAGTTGATGAAGACTGCTGGAGCGACCTTGATTACTGCATCCAAACCAAGGTAAATTAAATGCACCATTTTAATTTGTATAGCTCAAAGATTTATGGATACATTTCTTAAGCTCCATTATTGTTAAATTTCAGAATTGGTATTGCTATGCAAAGACAGTAGCAGAGAAAGCCGCGTGTACGTATGCAGAGGAGGTGGGTATGGAGTTGATAAGGATTAATCCCAGTATTGTGTTGGGTCCTCTGCTCCAGCCCACTTTGAACTTCAGCACTGCTCATGTTTTGAAATATTTAACTGGTGAGCTAATATTATCCTGTTTCTTTTCTGCTTTCCCACTCATGCTAATTGCTATGCTATGAGATTAATTGTTTTAATTTGGCGTAGGGTTGGCGAAGACATATGCAAACGCAACTCAGGTTTACGTGGATGTGCGAGATGTGGCGAGAGCGCATGTATTGCTCTACGAAAATCACTCTGCCTCTGGTCGATATCTGTGTGGAGAAAGAAGCCTGCACAGAGGAGAGCTCGTGGATATGTTAGCACAACTGTTCCCACAGTACCCACTTCCTACCAAGTATGGATTTTTACTATTGCCATTGCCCCCTTCCTATTAACTCTGAATACTTATGACATGATTTGGGTTTTCACAATGTTCATCTTCTCCTATAGGTGTTCAGACCAGGAAAATCCAAGGAAAGTGGCATACAAATTCAGCAATCAAAAGCTGAGGGAATTGGGTCTCTCATTTACGCCCATAAAAGAGTGTTTGACTGATACAGTAGCCAGCCTTAGGGACAAGGGATTTCTTCGGGCTGGCTTAACCAGCACACTCTAAGCGTTGACCGCTTAGATGGCTGATGTGGGCCCTCTAAACCTTCCATTTCTTTTACTATTTTCCTGTCTCTCCTCTGACTGTTTAAGTTTGAATTCAATTTTGAATCTCTCCCGTGGAATCCATTGAAACGCAGCACGCACATTTCTGTCCTATCATTTTGCGATGCATATTGAGCGGGGCTAACAGAACTTGGCATACAGATAGTGTTGTTGGTATTCGCTTGCCCTCACAAATGCTTTGGCGCTGCATGGATCAGATTCTGCTTCCACTTCATCAAAGTGGCTATCTTCTAACGCTTCATAGTTTACTGAGTTCATCTAGAATTCAGAAGAGTCTCTTCAGGCGGGGAGGATCATCGTTGCTGTGCAGTAGAAGGAAATGCTTGCATCTATCCTGTGATTTCTCCAATTTCTACTTCGACCAATATTTAAGCCTCTTATTTTTGTCCTCTCGTTAGATAGCTACTCCGAAATTGGTCGAGAGCTTAATATTGTAATGTTGGCCCTGTAACTCTACTCATGCGCAGGCAGAGATATGAAGTTGCCTATCTCCTCCTATCGTGAAAATTGGCAGAACAAAATTTTGATATCCAAAACCACCGTGAAAATCTTGTTGGAGTCCTTTTAGTTCCCAGCATCTTGTAAAGCAATATGTACACATTTTTAAAAGAAAATAAATTTTCGTTAGGCATTAATTTAGGTTGATTAATTAAATATGCAGTTAATTAAGTGTAAATTAATTTGATTAATCAATGTTATTTAGACTTAATAAATTAGATTAATTTTAATAGAGTTATTTTTTTAAAATAATTGTATTAGCGAGGGTTTTTAGTTCTATCATCAAAGAGTAATATGTATAATTATAGTTCTGATTAACTTGATTTATCTTCACTTCTTTTACTTTTTTTTTTAACCTAAAGATCGGTAGCATTTAAGGATATGTTAATTTGAGGAATTTCTCTTATTGTTATAACTAGACATATTTCTCCTACGGCAACTCCCTCCCTTAAAATGAGTAAACAATAGAAGAAATTACGCCTGAGTCATTCTCCTAAGATGATTTTGGAGATCTAGATTCCTTTTATTATATCAATTGAAGTGTCTTCTTCCCTAAATGTGAATAAGAAACAATTGGATGGTCAACCAAATTCAAATAAATATCTTTAAATACATAAAGTTATATATCAATAAATTACATGAATACTTTTCTATTTGGTTCAATGGCTCTAGTAAGGAAAGTAAAGTATAGGATTGAAGAAAAATTGAGTTAAAGTTTAGTTATGGTTCAAAAGTTATGAAAAAAATAGTAAACAAATATATTTCGGCCATCAAGACAAAAAGGTGAAAAAATTAATGAAACATTTATGGATTAGTACATAGATAGGTATAATAAATGAAGAATACGTGGGGGTGTGGATCAATTTTGATAAGGTATGGATAAAGGATGTGGGAATGTGTAAAAGTGGAGTAGCAACATGGGGGGAAAAGCTTGGCTTCACACAAGATTATGACATTTTTCAATGTGTATATGTATCAAGACATTCTCTTAAAATGTACAAAAAATACTAAATAGGAAATGCCATTAGTATAAAAAAATCATAATTACAACTTTACATTAGATAATCTAGGCTAATGAAATAAATGTAAACAATGAATATAAAATTAATTTACATCTAATTAGGGAACAATGATGAAGAATAAACGTTGAAATTTTGTAGAATCCAATTATAAATGCTTTGATGGGTAAGAATCAATTATGACCTATGATCATTATTTGATTAAAATTTTGTGTTGAGATCTCATTCACCTTCATCTTCCTTGTGTCAAACTATCAAGGTGGTGATTACAAACACCTTTTTAAGGAGATTTCTGGATCACTACAATCAAGTTATATTATAGACAACATGCACAACCATATAAATGGCTTAAACATAGTTGTCCCAAAATCCAAAATGATAATAATGCCTTAAAATACTAAGACACAATAATAGTTTACACAAAACATGTGCCAAGTCAACCCATAATGGCTAGTAGGAAAGGGTTGTAGCCTAGAAATTCATATTTAAAATTTAAGAGTTTGGGATCAACCTTAAGCCACTAAAGATTGACCTATAACAAAAATGTATAAGTTTTGAGGCAATAAATGAATGGTGTGGACATGGATTTGAATGTAGGATAATAAAAAATGTGTAAATAGTGAATATATGAGAATGCATAAATAAGGATGGGATAAGGTTGAATGCATTGAAATGGTTATAAATGAATATAAAATGGATTGGGATAAGCATCGAATCATAAGCCAAACTTGTCATGTTAAATTAAGATAATCCATCAAAATACCCCATAACTATATGGGAATTAGTAGGAGTGTACAAATTTCACCATTAGATTTAGCCCCCAATTTGAGGTGAATGGGAATTTAATATGTACATTTCAAATTATATGGAAATTCTTAGACTTGAAATGAAAAGTAAATATCTGAACATTTAAAAAGGATTTTTAGTCTGTGTAAATTAATTGACCACTATTGGATTATTCTTTTGTTCTTCTCCTTGCAATGAGTAATCCATAGGGACTTACAAAATAGAAAAGATATACACTATAAAATAGATTGTCACACAAGTGGTTTTAGTTGTCCACAAAAAGTGAGTAGAGAAATATAGTTCAGGATTAGACATTTTGCATGTATGAAAAGTGATACAAGAGTACTTTACATGATAAAAGTAAATTAAGAGATTATGTAGTAAGTTACATAATACTGTGACAAGAAAACATAAGTAAAAGTAATTTTCCTCTATTTACATGTAGATTATATCACATAACACATTACACATGAACTATCTAGAAACTTGTGGTATATTATATTTCTCATTTATCATGATATATATACATCTAGGGTGTAGTATTTACTTATATATTAGTCCTTCTATTGCATTCAAATTCTATTATATTCTTCTTCATTCTATTCTATTACATTCTATTATGTCATATCACATATTCCACTACATATTTACATCTTTTGAGCCTATACTGATACCTAAGTATAAGAATATGAGGGAGTATATTTTTTTACATATTGTACCCTTTTGATGTGTCGATGGTTAGCTAGAGAGGTTACATATCCTTTGTTGTAGACAAATATTGTGGTAACATTGGCTCAATCTTGCTAACAACACCCCCCTTCAAAATAATATCTTGTCCTCAAAAACTCATGGCTTTAGCCTATTAAAACTTGAAAAAATTATGGTTCTCCTATTTTTTAAATTAATTTAAAATAAATTTTTACTTGTTATGGTTATTTTTATGTAAATACCCTTGAATTTAGTGAAGGCAGCTTACCATTACTGTAGTAATTAAATTTGACCCTTAAATTTTATGAGAGTGTTTTTTCCTTAAGCATTTGTGGATAAAATTTGAATGTATTTCACCACTTTTGAGGCTTCAATCAACATCCCTATCATAATATGCTAATTTGAGGCTTAACACTTCACACAATTGCTACAATGAAGCTCGGTATCTTACCTAAAGTATAATAATGTGAGGGAGACAATGAAGCTTGGTATCTTACCTAATGTGGCTACAAAGACTCATTTATTTGAGTTGAGGCATACCTTGTAGTCATGTAGCCATCAAAATATTCTTTCGAGGAGATGTAGGTGTTCATCCCTTCTTTTTTATTTACTCAAGATGGAATCTACATAATATTGCATGATTTAATGTAGCATTTCATGGAATATTACTATCATAACTCTTTGATAGGTAGCCCCAATATTTTTCAACCCAAATGAGATGACCTAATAGAAAAAGACACCCAAAGGAGTAGTAAAATTTATTTTATACTAATCTTCAATAGAAATATATATCTCATTGTAACTAGCAAAGACATCCATGGCTATCAAAATATTCCCTTGATTGGTTTATTTTGTGACTAAAGTTGAAGAGTTTATCATGGATATCAAAATACACTTTGTTGTAATCATATTGGATAGATAGAACTATAAATCTTGGTGAGATTTAATATTGATACATTATAAGTGGATTCATCTTTTTTGCTATCTCTATAGATGGAAGTTAGTTCTTAAACCTACATCATCATATTGGAAGAAACTTGTGTAGATTTTAAGATTGACCATATCCTAGGACCACACCTAGATGGTCACTATTGGCATTGGGTGTCTTTGTAACATTTATACCACACACTAGGAGATGTAATCCTATGTATCATCTTGGTCTATATAACCAAGAAGTTCTATTTTTGTTCCTAACTCATTCACATTGTTTATGTGTATCCTTTGATATAATAGCATTCCTATCTAATATTTTATTTCTCTTGTGCTTTCACTGCAACTCCTAGATCTTGGGTGGCTGCATCTTCAATCAAATATTTCATGGTATAGAGCATTCTATACCAAATCATACATTAAACAATCATGAAAAGGATAATCCTAATAATATTATAATTGTGCTTGTCAAGACTTGTGAACACATATTTTCTTTAGAATTGTTTGTAAAGATATTTGTGCATTCTTATTTATAAGTCATGAGATTGTCCATGATCCAAGTGTTATTCTTCCATATAAAATTATAAATAAATAATCTTTAAGGTATGTTTACTGACCATTTCTAAAATGTTTCATATTTTGTATATATCATTTGTAATATAATTTATATATTTCTTATATTTAGTAAGAAACATGTAAGAATTTTGTTTATGATATTTTTAATTTTGAGAGATGGTTCACTTCTCAGGTAACAATTTGAGTAATACAATAATTTAATCAAGGAAATTATATTCCCTTGTCAATTACTAACTAGCTCATCAAATATTTCATGTATCATGAAATCAATAATCTATGTTATCAATATAAAATCTACATAAGCCTAATCTATCATATGCACGTTAAAATCACAACCATCATAAATGTTCACTATTGCACTAGTTGTTTATTAGTGCATGTTGGAACAACCCTTAGGAAAGTACACATTTCATATAATATAATATATATTTTAGAAAGGGTGCTTCTATCTTTCATAATCTTAATGTCCTCAAACCTTCCAATGACATTGTCCAAATGGAGAAATCAAAAAGTTTACAAATATATCATGTCAATAAAGGTTTTAAGATAGGATGATTGGCATTCAAGTGGACAATCTAGATCAATAAATGTTTTTTCTTACTCAAGTATATTATTTATGTGATATCCAATGAAAAGTAAGTGATATAATATAACTTTGAAATCTATGTAAGATAATAAAATTAGATATCCTTAAAAACCTTAATTTTCATGTATATGTAAATGATTATATGAAATGGGGCAACAATTTATTTTCTTGAAAATCAAATTTTCCAAACACTCTAGTTGTGAATTTTTCATCCATTGTATTTTGGGTCTATAATAAAATTTTCAAAGGAACGACAAATAAAATAAACTCATTTGTTCTCTCTTCTATCTTAGAGAGACCTGTTGCTTCAATAAGAATTTTCATTATGTCATTTTTAGTACCTTGATGTGGTATTGAGAACCCATCTACGTCCCTCCAAATATAAGCCATAGATCTATACATGGAATCAAAATACAACCTCTTACAACAAGTTGGTATATAGTGATCATAAAACAAATGCTCCTTGTTCAATTCTTTTGTGTTTAGCTCAATAATAATCCTCATATGATCTAGAGCCTCCTCCCTAGTTGTTCTAGGGTTGTCTCTCACATAAAATTCTATCGATTGAGCAATCTCTCCATGTTCTTTCTCATGCTTTAACACCAATAATAAGAAAAATGTGTTATGAATTTTTCTATTAAACATACAATCCATAATTTTAATAAATCCAAATTTATACTATGAAATATCATAGATAAGTACCTAAAAATATTTGGAGTCATCGATTAATTGACAAGCCAAGGCTACACTACTTTCAAACTTATCAAATTTCTTCAAAATTTTGATATATGTTTAATGAGAAAATTGAAGACTAATTTGCATATAGTATGGAAGTTGATCCATCATTGGCATAATCCCAATTACATATTGAAGTTAGAATAAATAACTTCATATGCCACGTAAACTCAAACTAAAAAGATAAGATGTATATTATTATGATTTAAAAAATTTATTTTATTTTCAAATTAGGTTATGATAGTAATAAACTCTATGATAAATAACTTACTTGATCAAAGCCTCCCTAAAGGGCATGAGCTCATCAATTGTATAACTTCATATAATAAGTAAATTGACAATGAAAAGATAAGCCATATATTATTATGATTTAATTTTTTTGTTTTTTGAAGAGGGTACAAGTTGGAGAAAAAAATTATATTACGAATACCTAATTAAGGTATAATTGACCTTTGTATCTCTTAATCCTCCAAAAATTGCTTTATGGAAAACTAAGATAGAAATTTTAATTTATTGTTCATTTAATTTCCTACAGAACAATATGTTTGCATAGGATTTGGACATAAAATTTAATGAATGGTGGCAACCAATTTTTAGTCATGTTCACATGTGTAGAAAACTACTAAATTCCCAAAGGAATTACATAAAAGGGGTAGAATAAATAGTAGGAAGGTGGTTATTCCCTAATCACACTTGAATTTAACTTGAAGGAGATTCATTGATGTCTTGATTCTTCCATCCAGTACGTGTCTTCATATCTCTTAATTGAACTACATGCAAGCGTATTTTTGTGAATCTTGCTCTTCACCTAAAAATTTGAAGGAAAACACATTTTCTAACTCTCCTTAGAAAAATATGGAAACTAATATCCCACATAAATTCAAGAGTGGATGAGATTCCTAACTTGCTTGTAGATTATAAACCATTAATTTTAGGCCATGGAAATTTTGTGGATATATAATGAAAGGTAAATTTAAAATAATTACTTACATGATAAATAATTGGAAGAACATAAGTCATATTATTGAAATCCCTCATGAATAAACAAGTGACTAACAATATGGTCAAATAATTTAGGGAGGATCACATTCCTACTAGGCTTAAGTTTTCTTGAGAACTATATGTGTTGACTAGTGATGTGGCATGACTATTCATTGTTAGATAGCCTTAACAACCACTACTTGTTCCATAAGAGAATCTCATCTCATGGTAATTCTTACCATTGAAATTAGACTTAAAAGTATGCCTACTTTCAAAGAGATAAAAATCATGCAATCAATACACTTATTCTAATAATAAAATGTGATGCTTGTATAAAACAAAACTATCACATTTTGTTATAATCCAATAATTTCAAAATTATAATTGTTAACCCTATCTATTGCTAATTCCAATGCAACTCATTTGAAGGATATCTTGTAGACACACCAACCACTCTTAGGTGAGCCTATGTCTCTTTTTGGAATTAGGGTTTTGATCTCACAGCCCACAGAAATATATTTTATTTATTAAATGAGGAAATTCATGCCTATTCAAAACTCTTTATTTCCCATTTTAGATCTCTAAGACTGATAGAAGAAGGAAAAATGATGGTGATTAAAATTTTAATTTTATGGTTTTATCAAAATGAATGTGATTCGAGAATACAATCTTTTCATCTCAAGGAAAATGGCATGTTAACCTTATCAACCCCTATAATTTACCACATAATATAATAGAGTTCATGAACTATTTAAGAAACCACATAATATGTTCAAGAATTGTCAAATGCTTCAAAAGAGGCTCATATTCATTATAATACAACATAAATTCAACATCCAACCCTAGATATTGGTAGAGAAAATTTTGCTTGAACAAAGTCTATTCCACAAAAAGTAATTACCATTTTTATCATTCCAAAGGGTAATTTTGGTTTCAATACTTTAGCTTAAAGGAAGAGGATATAAGTGGAAAAGCTTGTGACAGAAGAAATAAAGGAAGACAGATCCTTGATTTCATATATATATAGAGAGAGAGAGAATGAACCAAGAAGAATTGATACCGGAAAACTATAAAAAATGATAGTATGAATAAATGTTTGTGTTTTTTTTATGTTGTATCAATCCCTAGTTGTTAGTAGAGAAATTCATGCATGTTTGAAAGCTTATTCCATAGAAATTGATCACCCTATTTTTTATAAACCAACATGAATTCAACATATAATCCTAGCTATTAAAGTAAAAAAATCATGCCTATTCAATAGCTTATTCCATGGAAAGTGAATAAACTTTCTCCAATAGCAAAGTCTTTCCACTCTTTAGACACATCTTGTAGAAATAAAATAATAATTTTCCTCTTCTTGACAACAAATGAATGAATTTTGTACATTAGATATTTATGAAAAGTTGTCTTCACTATAATAATATGTAAGAAACCTACAATAAAAGTTGAAGTATACCCTCTTAATATATTACGAATAAATTCAATATATTACATTTAAACTAAAATAAACAAAAGACCTGTTAAGGACTCCTACATCTATGAGTACTTGTGCAATAAACTTTGGATTCCAATTTAGTTTTTGGTTAGTTTCATTATTTTATGTGTAGAAATAACAATATAATATTATACATGTTTGCTACGTCTCCACCGAGACATCACCCATGGTATCTCGACCCCTATATATAAGGGACCCATCTTGACATCTCCTCAATCACCAAGGTTGATATATAAAAAAGATACTTAATTGTCATCTCCTTTCTAGTTTTGAACATTTTTTCCCAAAAACAATCTTGACGGCCTTATATGCAAAGAAATAAATAAATGTATATTTAAAAACCAGACTCTTATAACTAATGATATTGTCTTTCCAATAAACGAAAATAATTTTTTGAAGGTAGTAATCTTCAATATGTTGAAAAGTATATTAAAACAAAATAGGTAAACATAATGTATGGAGTATGATTTCAATATTTCAAAATACCTCTTTTGATTGAAATTAAAAAAAAAAAAAAAAAATTGTATTCAAAAGGTCAATGCCATCTCCAAACTAGCAATGATCTTCATCATGGAAGGTTGAACATATAACAATGTTTTTGATATCACTGTCAGCGAAGCTTCTCAAAGGAAGTTGGAGCAACAATGGTGTGCTTAGATCTAACCAATGAAAGCAAATAAACTCTTAAAATAAAACCAAGTCAAGCAAACCAATTTTTTATGAAAACCAGGTCAACAAGCTCACCATGTTGAATAAAATTTTGAAGTTTGAATATTTTTTTAGTGGATAGAAACTTCTTCCTACTACCAACTTGATATATTACAAAGAAATACAAGACAAAAGAAGCATCCAACATGGGCCTGCCTCTATGTGCACTGACCCATATTTTAAAAGTTCTTTTTTCCTCTTCCAATTCACAAATCAACATTTTCCTAGGTATTTTCTGTTGTAGCTTCTCAGGCAAATAATTCATTTCTTGGAAAAAAGGGAGAAAACTTTCAAGCAACAAAATCAAGGAGAAAATGGAGAGAAAAAGCTCTAAGATGGAAGGATTCTTGCTTTCTAGATTCAGGGTTGAATGTGGGTCATTAACGTTGTACTCATTCAGATGACTATCTATCTTGGAATACTATCTTAGGAAAGAATTTATGGGTTTGGTTTGTTGAAGATTTTTGAAGGCATTACCTTGTTTTGTGTTGTGGGGTTGGATCTATTTCATGTGTTTGTAAGGTCATGAACTTAGTGGAAACGCCATAATTTTCTATTCATCTATGGGTGGGCAAGGTAAGGGAATTCGCTAGCATGATTTGCCATCCTCACAAGAAAATGGGTGTTTTTGAAACAAGTTTTTTGCTCCAAATTTTTTAATGTAAATTGATATTGCATTTGTCATTTACAACGTTGTTGGTTACATTATTTTAATCTAATCACATGTTTCTACGAGGAATTCTATGAGACCACATTTCTTTGAGGCATTTTGTCGAACAGTTCACATGCCTTGTCTACAACATCTAATAAAATTCCTCTATCCTTTATGCTTTGATGGATATCCATACGCTGCTCCAAAGCTCTCATTATGGCGCGGGTTGGGACGATGCTGCTAAAGGTTGCAAAGGTTGGCTTCGGACTTTCCAATTACATTTGCTTGAAATGAATGTTTCTAAAGCCTTTTCAAAAAATCCATTTTGTGCATATCCTGCAATCATAGCATTCCATGAAACTGTATTTCTTTGTCGCATTTGATTAAACAACTCACAAGCCTTGTCTATGCCTCCACATTTTGAAAGCATGCCTACCAAACTATTGCCAACTATAGTTGATAAAATTTGCCTATCTTTTATGCTTTTAAGGATACCTAAACCCTATTCCAATGCTCCCATTTCGGCACAGGTTGCGAATACGTTGGAAAATGTATAATGATCGAGTTGGAGACCTATTTGTTGCATACAGTCTAACAATGCAACTCCCTCAAGACATTTTATGGCATCCACTAAACTTCTACAATTGCGCAGGAATAATGTTTGAGATTTGAGTTTGGTTTTTTTCACACGCGGGAATAATGTTTGAGATTTGAGGTCGGTTTACTTTATGCATGTGAAATGCTAATTGATAGTTGTAATGACAAGTTTCTACACTGTAATGGCAAGTGTTTCTTGGAACAAAAATGGGTGGGGGAAAAGAATAGATTAGACGGGCCCAACAGAACACTCTAAGTGGTCAATGCTTAGAGTGTGCCGGTTAAGCCCAACTGAGTTGACACATCTTTTGAAATTAATTTTTAGTTGCTACTTTACCTCTTAAATTTGACTCGTAGAAATTACACAATGATAGTGGAAGGAATGAACAGTTGGCATGAACATTCTACACAACCCGAAAGTAAGGGTGAATCTGATGACTAGCTAGGTGACTTGACAGACGTATAAGAAATAGAAAGCACCAAGAAGGGAAATTGGCGGGCGCATTATAAAAATGAAATTTTGGCATGGGTTTGAATTGGGCTGAATATTCTCTCCAAAACTGGCTCGTTGTTTAAGTGAGTGGGTGAAGCATCTAACTATGTCGTAGTTAAACACCATTTGCTTTGGAAGCATCTAACTGTGTCGTAGTTAAACACCATTTGCTTTGGAAGCATCAACGAGGATGGTGACAACCTTTGGCCCATAGTCCACATATGAGTTTGTGAATCTTGATAAACCACTGCAGTCTGTGAAAACATGATGTAATTCTCCCTATAAATAGGCACAACATATGTATAAAAACACACAGGAAATATGAAATTGGAAATTGGAAGCGAGATGGAAAGTGTGTGTGTAACAGGAGCAGGAGGGTTCATTGCCTCCTGGCTTGTCAAGATGCTCTTAAGCAAGGGCTACACTGTAAAAGGAACAGTCTGTGACCCTAGTCAGTATTTCTATTTACTACATTACTATTTATTAATAGGGGACCTCATGCCGTGCATTAATGTAATTAAGTCGAGAGGCTTCTTACACTCACATCAACGACTCGTACGTGTACATTTTTATTCTCCCCATTTAAATTGACGTCTACTAACTCGTCTCAAAGTAAAGTATTTATCAATAGATTTATGCTTTTAAATCAAATTTTAAAGTAGTTTACATACTGCAAAAATTTCCTTGTTTTACACAGGATAATCTTGAATATTTTTTTAATATCAATTTAGAATTTCTATTTAATTGTACTATTATATTTAAGATTTATTTTTATATGTAATCTTTAAAAGCATGCATTAGCATCGTCATTTTGTAGTTTTACTATATATGGCATTTTTAAGGAAATATAATATAGTATTCCAATTTATAATAGTAATATATATCATTTTATAATATTTCTTATGGAAATTGCCGGTATTGGCATGGTGTGATGGTTTATTGGTGGCATTGTTGTTCTTGCCACCAAGGTTCAAACCCCGTTGGGGTGTTATTGTTGAATGGTTGTATCCGGTTCATAGCTCCAGTCAAAAGCGTTTACCCCTTGAATAAAAAAAATATATTTGTTATGGAAATATATATTAATTTAGAATATTTTCAAAAAACTAAAATATACATTTTTAGAATATACATGATTTTTAATTTTTAATAGTTGTTATGGAAATACATATTAATTTACAATATTTTCACGCTTTTATAATTTTTAGAATATTTTAACAAGATTATCTTGAATATCTAATACAAAAAAATTAAATAAATACAATATTATATATAGGATGATAATAATGAATACTTTTAAAGCTTACACAAATAAAATCTTGAATTTAATATTACAATAAAATGACAATTACTAAAAAAAATTACATCGAGCACTGCCGAAAATACCGAAATTGGCAAAGATGGCGAAACTACAGTCCACATCCAACCTTAGGGGTTCTTTGTGCGCTGTGAATGGCGTCTCCTCCATGGGTGTGTCAGATGTTGGGGATTTTTCTCCAGCGAAGGGTATCTCCATGGGCTCGATTGGTGTTTTGAAGGGTCTGTCGAGTGTTACGGTTACTCCTGTGTCAACTTTTTCTTCTTCCCTAGGCTTCAAGAACAATTTTGCTTCGTCTCCTAGCACTCCACCATCACCCATTCACAGTGGAAACATTGTAGGATTCGCTCACACTAGGATGGATTTGTCTCCTGAGGGGGTTCAAAAGCAAAATGTTCAGGCTTCTAGTGATTTGCTTCAGGGGAAGGGGCGGAGTGGGTTTAAATGTGAGTTCTTGGAGGCGGCCAAATCTGGCTCTCACTCTTCACTGGACACTTCGCAGAAACATAGGAATTTTACTGGCAATAAGAGAATCGTGCAATGGTCAGGTAAACCCGTGTCTCTGAATTTTGATGACACTCTGCTGAAGGAATTGCGCGAAAATGAAGGTTTCTTTTCTGAGAATGGCTTAATTAGGCGATTTAACCATCACTGGCCTAGTATTCCTGATCTTCATGATTGGATTACACAAGCATGGCTTCCACATATGGAGGGAAATCTTGAAATTTACCCTAGTGTGAGGGGTTTTTTCATTGTGGTTTTCGACTTTAAGAGAGACAAGAACACCATTCTTAATTATGTTTGGATGTGGGAAGAAAATATGCTATAGCTGAAATCTTGGCATCCAAATTTTGATCCATCTACTGAATCATTTTTAGTTTTTCTAATTTGGGTTCGCCTTTCAAATCTCCCCCATCACTACTGGTTCGAATCATGTTTTGCAACAATTGGAAATTCTTTGGGCATTTTTTTTTATGCGGATGATAACTCTAAAAATTTTATCCACACAAATTTTGCCAGGATTTTGGTGGAATTGGACATCTCCAAGGATCTTCTGACAGAAATGATCAATGTTGGAAACAAACGTTGGACTATGATGGGTTAATTTTTAGATGCAGGAAGTGTTACCAAACTAGGCATATTGCAGTGGATTGCCCAACAATCAAATCTCAGCCAAATATGGAGGCTTCTTGGTGGAAGGACTCTTCCCCCAAACACTATTCTGTTATGCATCCTCCCAAACAAAATATATCTCCTTCAAAGCTAGATCTCAAGAAGCAAAAAGTGGGAAAAGACAAGAAAATTCCCCCAGAGTCAAAGGTAGATTAGAAATTACTTCAACCAAGCAATCCATGCCACTTGGAAAGGACAACTTGTTCACAAAGGTCCTCGATTTCAAATATCTCAATAACAACAACAAAACAACTTGTGGAAACGATGAACGATCTCCCCCCCAGGATGCTTTGACTCCCTCAAATGGGATGGGTTGTGAGGATAAATCTAAAGGAAATTTTCATTCAAACTATCAAGGTTGGACATAAGTTAAAAGGAGGAGATATATCCCTCCACATCAGATGTCTAAGAAGGGGGAAAATGTGACAACTTGATCTGTGTGGTGTGATTATATTTTGTCTCTTATTTTTAGGGTAGGAGCTCTATGTTTTGGTTCACTGTTGGAAAAGGAATTGTGAGTAACCATAATAGTCTTTGTTTTGTTTTTTCTCCAATTTGGAATCTCTAAATGCACCCCTATTAGAGGGTTAATGTAATTCTTCTTTTTACTATATCTTATACGGGAGTGGACCCCATGTGGACACAATCTCTTACCGATAAAAAAAATGGAAATTACTAAATTGATAATAAAAAATTCAAGATAATCTTGTTAAAAATATTTTTAAAATTATTAATATAATCTTGTTAAAATCTTGATAAGTTGTTATTTTTAATATTATTTTTAGTTTTAAAGTTGTTTTAAAATTGTATTGCCAATGTTTCACTTTGTACATAAACTTATGTGAACAGGTCATTCAACTATATAATGCACAAAGAGCTTAGAGTGCATGTACATTGTTTAGCAAACAAATTTGTCAAGAGTGTATGTTGTCTGAATTGTATGGAGCTTCACTTGGCAATGCAAGCATTAGTCATGGTTTACTTTATGCATATTGGATTGATGATTTTCTTGGTTGCATATTACTGCATATAAGATCTGGATCTTGTTTTATTTTGTTCAAAGTTACCTCAATCAATAGTAAATGATTCTAATTACACAAGTTTTGTATGTAGGTGGAGTTAAAAAAGAGATTTAGCATTGAACCAGAGGCAACCATCTTCAAAAAGGGAGAGACAAAAGTCCAAATTGCAATTGGGAGAGGGAAAAAATTGCGGATTGTGTAGGTATATGCATTTCTTATTTTACTTGTAATCAATTGTTTTTTAATCGTAATACGAAACATAATGATTTGTTTTTCCTTCTTGATATCGATTTGAGTTTTTGGATTTCAATTTTTTTATTTGAGTTTTTCGATTTGAGTTATTTTCTCTTTCAGAAGTTTGTTTTTTGTTTTTTGTACCATCTTCTAGCAAAGTGTTGCCTGATATATATGATATCACTATTGTCAAGATTCAGGATTTTTATTTAATTTCTTAACTTCTTATGATTTTCAAAGATATCGATGCTCTCATCCTATTCTATACCAGGGATCAAAGATATCAAGAAACAAATACCAGGGATCAAAGTACATGTACCTCCAATTCTATAACAAAACTCTTCAATCTAACTTGTTTATCTGTTCATTTAGCCTTAAAAGCTTTGCAGTTTAGGTTCATGGAGAACAAATGTGGCTCTAGAACAAAAAAGGCAGCTAAAACATGAACCCCTATATGGCCCAACTTAGCAGTAAATGACTTCAGTTATTTTTTGTAACATTCATACAAATATAAGCAAAGAAGATAATGAATGCATGAAGAACATTTTCATCTTTATTCACTTTTGATTTGTCACAGCACAATCCAAAGATGGGATACAATTAGAGAAATAATATAAAAAAATAGTTTATAATATGCATTTTTGGGTGGGAATGAACTTTCAGAAAACTTTTGGATAGAATATTTAATAGTCTAAAGGCAAATATTTAGTATTACCCTCCCACATCATTATATATATCTCTATTCAAGCAAACGAATTAATGGTTGGGGTATTTTTTAGAGTTTAGATGTATTTGAGTTTTGCGGGAATGATATTTTCATTTTTAAAGTTCACTAGATTTCTTAAGCATGTAATATATTGTTGTTGATTTTATTTTATTAAAATGCGTTAAAAAAGAAAAAGTAGATATTTAATTAAATAAATATCATTATTATTATATAATTTTTTGGTAATTACATAACACACATCATACAACCCACTATAAATATGTATAAATTGACATTTAAATCATTCTTCCTTCCCAGCTATTAAAATGCAAAATTGAATCTAACCAATAAAGAATACCATTACCTGAATATAAGTTGTTTGTTTTTTTAATGTATTTTATTATTTACAAACTAGCATATATATACTTGTTGTCCCTAATTTTTAACTTGTTAAAAATTGGGATAACCTATCAAAAACATTTAAAAAACAATTGAAGATTTTCTCTCCTAAAGCATGTTTTACGAGGTGCAGAAGTTGAAAATTTTCAGTTTAAGTTGAATTTTAACTTGTTATCAGCTTGTAAAAGCCCAATTTAAGTGATTTCACTTTAAATCACTTGCAGAAGACTCTCAAAAGCTCGATTTAAGTTTAAAATACTCTCTTTTGAAGAATGGCACTTTATTTCACTTGCAAAAGGCTTTCAAAAACCTGACACCATCCATGGAAGCAACAGTTTGAGTTCTATTTTGCTTGTTTACCCCATTCTATGGAGATTTCATAAATCTTCAAGCAAGAAAGTCGGACTCTCAGCTTAAATAACCAAATTTCCTCTTTTGCTGAAGGCGCTTAGGGTTTTTCTTCTTCATTTTTGGCTTGTGAGCTCTTGTTTCAAGTATGTTTATTTTTGTTTCTTCTTATTTTCAGTCTTTTATTGTTTTAAATCTTTGTTCCTGAGGCGCCTTTCTTTGGAGATTAAGATTGCATTTTTTTTTTTAAAATGTGTTTTAGCTGAAAACGCGTTTTTCATTATTCACACATCATCCATTTCATAATGATGTTTTTCTTTCTTTTTCATTCGCCTTTCATTGAAATTTAAGGTGATATAAAAGAAACGTGTTTTCTTCACGTCATAAAGATGTCTTTCTTTCATTTGCCTACTTCATTTGCCCCTCACTCATCTTTCATTCATATGCCTTCAGCTGAAAATGAGTTTTTCCTTCATTCGCCTTCCATTTCATCCTTTCATTCACCTTTCCATTCCCTTGCCTTCATTCTATTTGTC
Source organism: Sequoia sempervirens (assembly GCA_007258455.2). NCBI lineage: Eukaryota > Viridiplantae > Streptophyta > Pinopsida > Cupressales > Cupressaceae > Sequoia > Sequoia sempervirens. The sequence continues at coordinate 32,185 of VDFB02111921.1, read as the reverse complement.
TTCCATTTCATTTTCATTATTCTCATTACCATTTTCTGCATAATAAAAAATAATTCCCTTTGCTGAAAATCGGGTTTTCATAATCTGATTGCAAGTAGGAAATTTTGACCAAGGTTACAAGTTAAAATGATAACTTGCAGTTGTCCTTCACTTTTCCTAACTTGCACTTTATTCACTTGCAATATGTCTCCAAAATCTCAATTTTACATCTTACTTGCAGCCAGCATCCAAAATCCCATAATGCTTCAAAAGTGCCTAAAAATCGTACTTTTTGGACTTAACTGCAACTGCAAGTTAAAGGTTTTGACTTGCAGTTTTCAAAGATGTAAACCAAGTTTTCCATTTTCCATGAAAAGCATATGTCTCTTTCACTTGCAATCAGCCTTTCAAGATCCGAAATGGATTATAATCTTCATTTTTTGCCCTCATATAGCAAAAACACCACTCTGAGTTTGAGTCTTCGCCATGTCTACGCATATTGATGTTGATGATGTCTTAACTTTATGGAATTTTCATCGCAGTCTTGCAGATTCTTGTTCAATGACAGAGGAACCAGCTTCTCCACCAAATAAAAAGATGAAGTACAAGTTTGATAAATATCAGAATGAGATTTCTCCATCTCATGTGGTCTCAAACATCAAAGAAATCAGAGATACAAAGATTAGACATGTTGATATGTCTGAGTTTCTTGAGAGAGTTGAGAAATCGACTTCACATGATATGCAGTTGTTGCTAAGAAGTCATATCCATTTGGTTTCCTCTTTTCCTGTTGCTTCCCTAGAACCAGAGTTTGTCCTTGCATGTGCAGCTCGCTTTTTCCTTGCATGTGCAGCTCGCTTTGACAGAGAATCTAGAACTATCAGAGATGATGATGGTAATGTGGTCATTAGGCTTGATCCAGAAACCATTAATAGAATTTTTAGAGTTCCAGATGTGCCTATGTATTCAGACATCTCAATAAAGAGTGCTCTTGATCACTATGAACAAAAGAAAGTAGATTGTGTGCAACATATCAACACTAAATGGCTTCTAAAGCATCGAACTTGTTTGTCTCGGTGGCCCAAGCTATACCGGTCTGAATTCAAAGAAAAGATTAATGATATAATCACACTCTTGAGCAAGATAATGGGGTTAAAATTATGATGAACTGCAGAATTCCATTCATAAATTTTAATGTTTCAAGGATGGCCATGGAAATAATTGAAGTTTTATTTTATTTTCAGTTTTGTTCCTTTTGGACAAATTACATGTAAAGCCAGAAATTGTAATTGCATGTAATCAAATTACAAATCAAGATAAATTAGGACTCTAATTTGGAATAAGTAAATTGCAAGTAGTTGGTGGTTGAGAGAATTTCTCAAGTTAGTTGGGATCCTCCCACCTTTTTCTCATGACTTCTCTCCTATAAATACTTGAGGGGGGTCTTTTGTAATTTTTATCTTTTTGGCAATAGAGAGAACTCTACAGAAATTTACAGCAAAGAAGACTTTGTGCTTTGTATATGTGAATTTGATTTTTAAGTAATACAAGGAAGGGATATAAGGTTTCAAACTTTGTGTTGAATCTTATTGAATATTATTACTATGTTCTTATGTCATAGTAGTATATTTTCTGAGTTTTTCTTGAGAAATTGTAGAGTTGTTGTGGAAAGACTTTGGTCTGATTTCTTGCAGTCTTTGTGCTGCAAATTTGAAGGACTGAATTAGAGATAGGTGAATCCATAAAGAGATAAAATATAAGACTTTGTTCTTATATTATCTTTCTTATTTTTCAGTTTAAAAGTGCATCTTTAAATAAAGACTTTGTGCTTTATTTTGCTGCTCAGTTTTATACTATTGGTTAACGGAAGTCATATCTCAAAAGGTTGATAGGAAGATAAACTGTGAAGACTTTGTGTTTCAAGTGGTATCTACCCATCTTGGGAAGCAACGGAAGACTTTGTGCTTTCAGAAACTTTGCTTCCTTCAAAATCACATTAAGCTCGCTCTCTATGTAACTATTATAGAATAGTTAAATAACAGACATTTTTCCTTTACTATTCTGGATTTTCTTTCTTGAAATAAGGAAAGATTAAACATCTATTCTGAAAAAAGAGAATAGGATGAGTAACACCATAAATTATAGCATCTAGAATTGATATAGTCTACCATTTTCGCAGCAAATAGAATAGTAAATCTGAGGGGGAGCCTTCCCTCATACAAATAGGAGAGATTTATTCTCACACACTGTGGTTGAAACCACCATTTTATTAAACCTCACAAGTTTGCACAATATTCAAACAATACTTCAATATTTTTGGATGCAGGTCTACCAGGACAGTTGCAACTACATTAGACAAAATCGTGATGCATGTGCATTGTAAACATGATTGTTGAGAGCATGGGAGAAGGCGTGAAAGATCTCAAAGAGAGATCATGTGTTGCCATTATTTATAGGTGAGTGTGGAGAGTGCATATATTACAAATCACCAAAGACTAATCTGTGTAAAAATTTCAGAATCGATCCCACTAGGGCGATCATGCTAAGTGATCCTTCAAGAATTAAAAGATGTTTTTTTTTGTTTAATGGATTCAATCAAGTTACATAGATATTGACATTCGTATGTATCAAAACATCAAATACTTTCTTTTCCATTTTGGCCCTGCCATGTTTGTCCTCCTAAATCTTTTAACATTGCAATGGTCAATTAAATAAATGAAAAATCTTGAAGATTATAGTTATCCACTTAGTAATGGATAAATGTTCTTGATTATAATGGTTTGGTCGAATAAGGCAAGATTTTATACCTTTTTCCTTAATATGGCTCCTACTTTTAGTGCTATGGTTGCTCCATGAAAACCTTTTTTATTAAATTTTAATAATAGCTTATGAAATGTGATACAAAAATATTGATTGAAAATTAATTAACAATTATATATAAGTTCTTATTTTTATTTTTGATGAATTCTTATAAAATTATGTCAAAATTCTTTACTATTTTTTAAAATCATTTTGAATTAAAAACAGGTTTTTTTTTATAACTATAGAATTTGAGAAAAATAGGTACCTCAAAAAGGATAACTCTCGGCATATTTTATATATATTAATATTTAATATATGTATGCTAGTTATTATCTCAACTAGTTATCAATAATATGCGCAGATGATAGAAAGTATGAGCATCTCAGAGAGTTGGAAGGGCAGAAGAGAGGCTTCAGCTTGTCAAGGCTGATATTCTAGACTATGACAGCTTGATAACAGCTATCACAGGATGTAAAGGAGTCTTTCACACGGCTTGCCCTATTATTGAAGATCCGGTATGTCCCTTTTAAACATCATGCAGGTTACTTATTCAATTGATTACCTGATCAATATAGATTCGTATAAGGATTTTTACTGTCTAAGTAAGAACCGGCCTGCACTGGACTCGCGCTTTCTGCCCTGCAAACTATGGCACACTTAAATAGTTGATTTTAAATTAATAAGAGATTTGATGGATGGGCACAGGCACAAGTGTTGCAGCCGGCTGTGAAGGGCACTCTAAATGTGTTGAAGGCCTGCACCGAATTGGGAGTGAATCGTGTAATCCTCACGTGCTGCATCGGTGCCATTTACCTCGACCCCAATAGGAATCCGCAAGCCATAGTCGATGAAGACTGCTGGAGCGACCTTGATTTCTGCATCCAAACCAAGGTAAATTTAATGCACCATTTTAATTTGTATAGCTCAAAGAATATTTATGGATACATTTCTTAAGCTCCATTATTGTTAAATTTCAGAATTGATATTGCTATGCAAAGACAGTAGCAGAGAAAGCCGCGTGTACGTATGCGGAGGAGGTGGGTATGGAGTTGATAAGGATTAATCCCAGTATTGTGCTGGGTCCTCTGCTCCAGCCCACTATGAACTTCAGCACTGCTCATGTTTTGAAATATTTAACTGGTGAGCTAATATTATCCTAATTCCTTTCTGCTTTCTCACTCATTGTATGCTATGAGACTAATTGTTTTAATTTGGCGCAGGGTCCGCGAAGACATATGCAAACGCAACTCAGGTTTACGTGGATGTGCGAGATGTGGCGAGAGCGCGTATATTGCTCTACGAAAATCACTCTGCCTCTGGTCGATATATCTGTGGAGAAAGAAGCCTGCACAGAGGAGAGCTTGTGGATATGTTAGCACAACTGTTCCCACAGTACCCACTTCCTACCAAGTATGGATTTTTACTATTGCTATTGCCCCCTTCCTATTAACTCCGAATACTTATGACATGATTTGGGTTTTCACAATGTTCGTCTTCTCCTGTAGATGTTCAGACCAGGAAAATCCAAGGAAAGTGGCATACAAATTCAGCAATCAGAAGCTGAGGGAATTGGGTCTCTCATTTACGCCCATAAAAGAGTGTTTGATTGATACAGTAGCCAGCCTCAGGGACAAGGGATTTCTTCTCTAGGTATGGGCAATAAGAACAAGAACGGCATCACACCCTGCTGCTACCGACATTTTGTTTTTCAACTGCGGACATTATTATTCTCACTCAATAGTTGGATACTATAGCATTCCACGTCTCACATTTATATCCATATTGTAGCATTAGACAATGTTCATTAGTCTGCAACAAGGCCTCCCAGGCACAGATTTTTATTCCTTGAATTACAAAAAGGAGAGAAATGTATCATTTATGCAATGGTCTATATTTATTCTTTTCAAACAATTTAAACTAGTTAATAGGTTGTAATCTTTGCTGCTATGTTTCATACAGTATTTGCAATTTTATCAATGTAAAATGCATTCTTTTAATATTTAAAAAAAAAAACAAAAACAAAAACAAATTTAGTCGGTTTTTTATAAAGTTTTGTGTATTCTAAATTAATGTTATAAGGTTGAATTAAGGAAGGAGGGTTGTGTGTCTCATTTAAACAATATATAAGATAAATGTAAAAGCAATATATAAAGTAAGTGCAAAACAAATCTTCTCATCCCTTTGTTTAAATCCATGCATAAATGTTAAATTAACGACTAAGCATCTCTTGCCATGATCTATTTGGTTTCATGTGATCGAAATAGCAATGTCTAGCGACTAGAGCCTATAAAAAGTTGAAGAAATCTCATTTGACTTAGAAAGACATACAATATGCAAACAAAACAATCAATCATACAACTCTAATTTTACTGTAAGCTAAATGTAATCTGTAAACCTTGTACAAACTAACTATAGAATATGTAAAGAGAACCCTTCCTCTTAACTAAATAATTCTTATCTAAATTGTGATTGACAAGGCAATGGGAAAAGGGAGATAATCTTTTTAATTTTTGCTTGTAATGTCCATCCATCTTTGGATTATACATATACAATAAAAGTCTACTTTGCTTGAAATAACAAGTGAAAATGTTATCCACTCATGAGAATAGAAGATTTTTAGTCAAATTTTTGAGTCTAACCCTAAGACCTATGCACAAGGTCCTATTATTTGTTTAAGTCCAACTAGTTGCACAAAATAGATAATTCGATGATGGACAATCAAGTACATACAACAAGAGTGATGAGGTTCTTCTCCAGTGGTATACAGTAGGCAATAATTTAAGGTAAAGAACCTTCATATAGAAAATTTATTGAAATAATCAAAGAATGTTGCATTCATACATTGCATTATTTATGTAAGGTAAAATTGATTTGGCACCTCTAAAGCTACGCATATTCTTTTAATGGTTGATCCATTATCAAAACAATCCATCAAGATGAGAGTTCCCACCTTTTACACTCCCTAATCTCATGACCATCATAAAACATATTTGCTTTTGCTTAAGTGGCATCCCCTATAAAAAAGGACACATAAAGGAGGAAAACATATTATGCCATTTACAAATATAAGTATTACCTATTTTGATAGAGTACTCATAGGAATTACTCTAGTCAAAATGGTTCCTATAGACCGCACTATTTATCTTTACTATTGTAAAGCTATTGAAATTTGTTCAAGATTTTAAAATTAAAGCATCCCAATCTTTTGAACCACACAAACATGAAAGAAATTCTATGATGTTCAACATTCCATCACAACAAAATTAGTGATAAATTCTAGTGCATGAAAGCTAGAGACACTTGTTAAAACAAAATTAATAACAACCACTTCAAAGAGAATCATGAACACCTATAACTAGTATGTGATATTAAAAAGTAAGATAATATAAAACTCTTTCCAAGGAAAGATAAGTGCTCGCTTCAAAGGGATTTTGAGTCCCCGCAACTTGGTTATACCTAAAAACAAGTATGTTGAGTTTACTCATGTCCTGTAAATGGATGCTAAACAAGTGCATATTAGTTATACTAGTCAAATAGGCGAAATAAGATATTAATTCACATAGTATGGTCTTACTTCTCTAACATACATCACCAAATTAATCAGAATATAACAAGGAAATCCCAATGATTTGTGCTTTTAAAATACAATTCTCTAATCATAATCCTAGTATAAATGAAATATTCTAAGAATTCCTTTGGGAATTTATCAAGATTTTTCCATCAATATTCATTAGGCAGTCTCATCAAGGGTTGTAAAACTTAGCATCATGCACGCCGTGTTCATTATGGGTGAGTTCACGCAACATATTTCTCAAGGAATCTTATAGAAGTCTGTCCATTTTGTAAGATCAATCCTCTCAATTATGTGGGATAAACCACTAAATTAAATGCCTAAGGAAATAGCCTTTGATCTCAAGGTAAACACCAAAATACTATTAAAACTTTTTGTAAACACACACACAACACCAAACAAAAAGGAAGGCAACCAAAAATTGAACAAAAAAATGAAATATTGGCAATGGAAAGCAAAAAAGGTTGCAAAACTAAATGTGACCATTTATAGATTGTGAGAAATATGAGCCTTGTCAAAATAGTTTTTGATAAGATGATGACATCTTTTTTAAGGATGTGAACAATAATAAGAAAATGATTTTGATTAGATTAAGAGGAACTACATGAGGCACATGGCGAAAAATAAACATGGATTCAATAGTCTGACTATGAATAGAAGGGACACAAATATTATTTGATTTTCTCACAAAATGTGTAGTACACAAGTCTTTTCTCACAAACAATAGGGTTTGGTTCAATTTGATATTTAGGATTTGAATAATATGAGGCATTCCTTCAACATTCTTGCTTATTGGTTGTGTTTATAGCTCTTCTACTATGAGTGATTGAACTATAATGGCCCATAAAAAATTCTTCAGGGGCTCTCACCTCCCTAAGCCCTCTATTGTGCCAAGGTGTGTAGTGTGCAATGGGGTATAAAATATACAAACCATACTACAAATATCCAACACATGCACAAGGAAAAAGTTCAATTTCGCTTTTCTTGAAAGCAAAGAATGAATTTGATCTTGCTTAGGTACTTGTCCTCTTCGTGATGCTAAATATTATCAAGATTTCTTCTTGTCTATTGTTAGTTGGTTTTTCTTTTAGGACATAGAAACATTCTTTTGACGCAAGCTTTTAATTTTTTCTTGAGTAATTTTGGTATTGTTGATATTGCTAATTATATGGAACCCAAAGAAGGGTGGCACATTACTAATCATGAAAACACAAAAAAAAACCTTGAACACTCTCAAAAGACAAAGCAATCAAGGATGTTAAATATTAAATGCAACACAAAAATATCTAGTATGTACCAACAATTCAAAGAGTGCAACTTACGATCGCACTTCTTGAGGCCCATGTGATTTTTAAGAAAATGCGATTAGGTGTAAAGTAGCTCCACAATTTTTCTTGTACACTTCTAACCTACTTCAAATTGATAAAATCAAAATGTGCAATTTATATTCACTTACAATTATGTGTGTGCCATTATGATTCAATTCTCTACATCAACCCCTTGTTACATAATTGTAATATAATGAATGCAAATTGCATGCCATAATTTACAAATAAATAAAAATAATGGGAAAACATAGATTTTGTATAGAGAATGTGTGGTATTTAAGTAAAATGGCTTGGAGCTGTTCATATATAAGCAATTTTAAAATTTGCATATATTTTGAAATTAAATTCTACTAGATATTGCCACCTCCTAAATTTAACACATAGGAAATATGCAATCAACAAACATTGGGTATGAACATTCCCTAATAAAACACTTAATTTACCATCTATGTTTGTACATGAACCTTTAGAAGATCGAGAGAGTACAAATTTCTTAACACTAATAATAAGAATATCATATTTTGAATGTCCAAAATGTGGTGGCCAATGAGAGTTCAATACAATTTCATTATCTGCTAGTATCTCCATCTATGCCTTTTAAATGTATGCATGGCAAAACCATTTACTTGAAAGTACTTGAGACTTTATTAATTTATGCATGCATCATTATCATATGATTTTGTTATGTGCCCTCTCCCTATGGGTTTATGGCACTTCAATGTATGATGACAAAGGTGACCCAAGCACACTAAGATATTTTATAGTTGTATGTGTTGATTTCCTATATGAGGATGAGCTATCAATAAATTTATTTCCACTAGCCTTAAACGAGTATGCGTTGAATGTTTTGTTTCACTTATTGAAGAACTATTCACACAATTGACTATTTGATCAAGGTTTTCTTAAAGCAATTTGAAGTTAATATTAGCCTTAAGAGTTATAATTGGTGTTTTTACTTTGATCCTCATGTTCACCCACATATTATATCGCTTATGAGTGTATTCACACCTTTCACATACAATCCACATTTATTGCACACTCCTTGATTAAACATCCATTCCATCGACAAATTTCACTCTTATGTTATCCTAGGTCATTCATATAGGTGCTAAGATCAATCACATAGCTATGAATCTAACCCTAAATTCCTACAATTCAAAATAAAAATTTGCTTACTCTCACACATTCCACAAGTCACTGTGAGCCAACTATAAATACTCGCATAATTGTTGCTATGTCTCTTTATTTGAAGACATTCAATTGTGTTTATTTCATCATCCTCTCATATCTAATATCCTCATCTAAAAGCATTCAAGAAGCATTTTACTATAGGAATCTTTTGAATTTGTGCACCAAAACATATCAAAATATACATAGTTATCCTAGGAATAGTTGCACAACTAAAGATTGATGTTTGTGGTCATGGGCATGATCATAAAGCTAGTCCTCTTTCAAGGGTTGACTCAAGAGACCGTGGCCCTTAACAAACTAGCAACCATCAACACTCTACAGGGATTTTTTTTAAAATACCCTAGTCCTCATAGTAGTACAAGAATTAGCAAACCAAGCAAACCAAAGAGCAAAAGCACACAACCAATAAGATCAAATCCATGCAACAAAAGACATCTACAAGCTCAATTGAACCCAAACAAAGACATGTCTTACACAAAGTTTGAAGTAAAACAAAGATAATGAGTACTTACCTATATTGCTAAAAGAATTCAAATTCCAAAATCTCAATTAAAGTTATATATTATCGAACCTAAACATAAATACCATTAACCTTCTTCCTGTTTACTTTCATAATTTAATATTAAATGCTGCAACTATCATCTATTAATCTAGATTAGTTTACAGTTGTATGTATTATTTTATTTGGTTAGCCTACATTACGAAAAAAATTCCATTACAATTATGTATTAAGTCTGGTATTATTTTTTTAATTTTTTTAAATCACATTCGAAATACATGTACTTGCTGGACATTTTGTTTATATCCAATTCAATTTTTATCTAAATAAAAACCCACTAAGCTATTCTGAATTTAAAATTTACTGAAACTATGACACAATTAATTCACCATGTAAAACGTCAAATTTAACAATGTCAGTTAAACCAAATTATGACCGTTTTCAATTATTATTTTTCCTAAGTGTAAAATAACCCTGCATTACAGCAGAAGGATAATACAGAATTAGCAGTGCAAAATAACTCTGCATTATTGCAGAGTTGTAGCAAAAATGGAAACATATTATTTTAGGTCTTTTATTTTTGTGAGCATTTTCATTATGTAGTAGTCTTTTCGAAGAGTAGTCATTCTTCTATTACTTTTTTGTTCAATCACAAAGATGTATCAAAACAGTTGTATGGTAATAATTAAATATAAAAAAACACTCCCCCATAGTTCTAAAACCCACAAATAAAATACCTAAATCATCCCGCACAATGTAAGCCCCCATTACTTAAAATGTGATGTTATGTTCTATCATAAAAATAGACCAAAAAGATTTGCTAGCGTTCCACACTAGGGCAAAGATCAATAATGAGCTAAGTTAATGGCATTAAGCCTTTTTAGATATAAGTGCTTAAACCGGTTCCTCTCATTGTTAAGCAGCATCTTGCTCCGATTGCACAGAATTAGAATAGAGATGAACTGATCAACACCATACCATGGGCACAACAAGTGGGAAAAAGGGGATTTCTAATAACTTTGGTTTGCTAGAAAGGTCAATCTACTTCTAGATTATACCCTGAAAATACAACTAAGCATTTCAAAACAAAGTAAGTGAAAAATCAATACTCCTTTTCCTAGCAAAGTAAACATACAACAAAATTGAAAGAAAAACATCTGGATGATACAAAACTATTCAATTAGGCAGAAGATGGTTTGAACAAGAATGAAAATCAAAATTTTGTTAAGTCTTCTGAGACTTGCCACAAACTGAATCGCCACCCTTATCTAGGGTGGCTTTATCCTCTTACAATTATTGGTGATCTGCAAGACAAGACAGACCTCTCTCAACTTCCAGTTATTGTCGTTTGCCTGGAGTTCCAAGCTATGATGAACACAGGCTTGCATAAAAAGCACAAGTTGAAAAATGTATGCAACTAATGTTATTAATGTGTTAAATTTGATTATATCAATGAGCGTCAATTCTAAAACATGAACAGTTTTCACTGATACAACAACCTCCTTGCCCATTAGCAATAGCAGTATATCCCATCACACACATGGAGCAGAAGAGCAAGCAATTGTCCAGTCAAGGCACAGCCACAAGTCTTACTGGTAGTATGTCAATATATCCTCGAAGACCTGCATACAAACCCAGAATAAGTATACCAATCCAAAATCCTGGAGCATAAAGTAGATGGGCAAGTATATGATTTTATATTGTGTAACAGAATAAAAACGCACATACAATATACAAGCTTAACATTGGTCAATAAGATACGCCCTTATCTTACTACCAATTAAGTTCTTGAAATCATGTCCCACAAAAACTAGGTTCACAATTTGCTAATTTCTAATGCAAGAAATGCAATCACTACTCAGACTTATTTTCCCTGATCTGCAAAATCATTTTCATTCCGTATCTCTCAAACACTGCAAGCACAAAAACTACAATGTGTGCAGATGCAAAATTTACACAATCTGTATAATCCCCTTAGGCCATAACCAAAGAGAACTATATTTCTCTCTGAAATTACAATTGGCCAAATTTGACTTGTTACCTACTTTTCTTTCTTAAGACTTCAAGCTTCCGCAGTCCATAATTGTTGAAAGGAAGAATTTCTCGATAAAAACTGCGTAAAAGAGTTTGAAACATGATTACTCTATTGTTTTGACAATCATTGCACATTAATCTCACTTGAAGCATAATAGCTCTTAACACTTTTGAAGTCCTCCAATTACAGTATTAGTAAGCTTATGATCTTACTAATCAAAAACACTGATTACCAATATAAGCTACTATGTTTTAATAATCAATTGCAAATGCAACATACACAAAGCAGCAATGTTTGTTGAATATATCTTACAACAATTGCAATTGAAATAATCTTTGAATCCAAACCATGACCAGACATATGTGATAAACTAATAATATGCAAATGAGAAGGCTACAAGTAAACAGCTGCCACATAGATGTTGTCGTCTAATGGTTAAATATCTAAACAAACATTATAATGAAAGAACCATTATCCAAATATTTACAAGTACATAAGAAAATTTCAGTAGCATTCCGAAACAAAACTCATGAGACCAAATATAAAGAAACAGAAGACATTGTTTTCCCCACCTGCTTATGCAAATATGATTTCACGTAACAAGTTGTAGAGTTTCAAGCAGTAAATCTAAACAATTGAACTTCTTAATGAAAAATCTTTAAGCACATAAGTTAAGGATATAAAATAACTGTTCTTAAGGGAAGTGCATACAACTTAACAGCAGCCCTGTTGGATCTGCACCGAACCAGATAATAGCACAACAACTGAAATTTTAATTATTTATACAAAGAATATGAAAGTTGCATATTGATTATCATTAATCCATCAATGATCTAATACTTTTTTCCTCAGTGCAAATATCCTTTCAATAGTCGATCTATTCAGCAGCCTGCAAAACAGACTATAAAAAAGTGAAAAGAAATCGAACCTAGGATCATTTGGGGGAACACACTTCTCTTTTGCCAACCAGTGGAGTGCCTACGTCATCTGCTTAAAGGTTCAAACCCTATAATAGTTTTTCCTATTGGTATAAGCACAAACAAAGAAAACATATATAGTGATGATAAAGACATTTTTCTGGCCATAAGGTGATTATGCTGAAGAGAAAAATATCGAGAAACCATGCAACAGAAGCAATGGTAACAAAATCTTAAATGTATTATAAAGAAATAATGGCACACTCAGAGAGTAAGAAGAGAATTTACCTTGGGAAATACTTTCAGGAAAAAATCCAGATAAAATAACAACACTTGCCTTATTAACACAATCATTCACAATACAATAAGATATTTCCCACTTGTGCTTAACTCTAATCAATGTGCAAGTATTAATAGGGACATCAATATGGAAAACTGCTAAGCAGTATTAGAATACAATGGGTATAAACCATGGATTGAAAAAACACCTATAAGGGCCTAAAAAATTTCATCAGGGGTTCTCACCTCCCAAAGCCCTCTATTGTGGCAGGGTGTGCAGTGTGCAAGGGGGTGTAAAACATACAAACTATACTACAAATATCCAACATATGCACAAGGAAAAAAGTCAATTTTGCTTTCTTGAAAGCAAAGAACGAATTTGATCTTGCTTAGGTACTTGTCCTCTTCATGATGCTCTCGACCTCTAGGCAACACATCTCAGAATTGCCTTTGGCTGTGTGATCTAGAGGAAGCAATATTGTAATTAGTGTAGAAATGATGATAAAAGCACAATAAATTATGTCAGGAGAGTGATGTACTTGAAAAAAAAATTAAATTGATAATAAAAGTTGCCTTTAGGAATTAGGTCGTTGGGTGGTTGGTTACTCCCAGTAAGTTTTATGAATTACAAGTTTTGTACTATATATTTGTTATTCAATATTTAAAAAAAAAGAGCGCTGCTTATTTGAGATATCTTATCTTTGTGTTTATTCTATTTTCTAACATGTGGCATCTGAGCCATGGGAAATAAATGGAGAGAATGTTGTGACAGTTGACACATGCACATGTTTCCAAAAGAAGAGAGATTTGTCAGAAAAGGAGGTCTTTGTAGATTAAAGAGGATGATTGTTGGTTGAAGAGGGACACTATTGTGCTGGTTTTGTTTTACCTCAGTGCCATATCTGGAGCCACCTTGCAACCCTGGAAATGTGTAATTTACTGTGCAGATAATTGTTGGTTGAAGAGGGATGCCATCATGCTGGTCTTGTTTTGCCTGAGGACCATATCTGGAGCCACAATATGCAGGCCTGAAAATCTGTATTTTACTCTCTGAAATTCTTAAAACATTTCTTATTTTTTTAAGTTGAAAGCTTTAAACTAATTTTTCTTTTTTAAATTGTACCTTTATAATGCCTCCAATTCTAATTTTCTTAGCGGGAGCAAGTGACTAGCATAAAACAAAACAGTATCTTCTTTGTATCAAGCACTCAGTTTGGACTTCTGAGTTTATGTAGCATAGAATTACAATGTTCAGAAGCTCAACACCACGGGCTTTGTCATGGACTTTAAAATTACCTACCAAATAAAGAAACTGCCGTATCATTCTCTCCTCGATCTTTAGAAATAATTTAATTTTGCCACCACTGTTACAGTCCAGAAATACCTCTTGCATCATAGAGTTCATTTCAACAGGAACCCTGAATAGCAGCAGCTAAAACCAAATCTGCCAATGAGGAACAGAGACCACAAATATCACACCCCTGAACCTGTACATCACAAGCTCGACTGATAGAGATTATCTATATTGAATTGGGGATTACTAAGAATTGCTTGTGGACAATCGAACACCATTAGTTCACATGCAAAATGGACTTGTTCTGTAGACACAACACAGAAACAGCTAACACGTCAATTTTCTGTCAAATGTTAATTGTCTGCATCTTTGGAATAAATAGCTAACAACCAATGGGACCCAGCAGCCTCTCATAAGTTAGGTCAAAGTTGGGTAAATTGCCCTTTGTGGATATTAAAAATCCAAATACACTTTTGGTGAATGCACCAAAAATGGTGAGTTCCCAGATGAATCTTAAGAGGCTCTACTGCTATTGTTGGTGAAATACAAAGCAATCAATCATGCCACATCCAAATCATGGTGAAAAATAAAATCCAAAGTGGTAAACTTTGTGCCTTCTAACTCTCATATTTGTTTCTAAATTTGAATCCATGTATTTATGATGTATTCCAAATCAATTGAGAAAGGTCTTCCGCAAGAAGATGGAGGGATCAGTTTCAAATCCCACAAAGCCCAATACACTTAAAATTTGAATTTATTCACGCTAATTCCCAAAGCTTTTAGTCGCTGCGTTGGTTACTACCAAGTTCAAGTCCTAGAGAGGTCAAAATCCAAAATCAATTTATTTTTCATAAGTTTGAAAATTCATTTTCTGCTATGAATCAGTAAAGTGTGATTTTGTCATACAGTCTCATTTTCCTGTAAGTTTGACATTTTTGGAAAGTATATTCTCAACTTTCCAATGAGTACTTACACAATGGGCATCAGTTTGTCAAATGATTAGTTTTAAAACTTTGAAAACTAGGAAAATTTTGCATTGGTGAAGAGCAGAAACTGCCTGACTTGAGTGTCGAAACTTCAAACAGGTGAAACTTTCATATACAATGTGTCATGTGTCCTGTCCCCTTTTCAGAATTAAATCCATTGGAAGAGCCCATACCCTATTTCTTCATTTCCCATAGTCTAACGAATAAAATGAAAGAAATGAATAATAATAATATTTTAGGTTGGTACCAATCACTTTATTTAAAAAAGCAACTTAAATAAGTGTTTTTTAAACACTTTGGAAGGAAAAAAAATCAAAATGAGGGCCCAATAGGAATTTATTAAAGGAGAGTAAATTGGTCATTTGCATCATCCATTGTTGTCATCAATTCTTTTCTCAAAGATTACGTACTTAAGGACAAAAAACCTATAGTGTGGGAGATCCAGAGAACAAAAACTCTCTTGATTTCTATTGTTAAATTAGAAGATGAAAACCCTCTTGTCCATGTGAGGTGATTCTGTCTGGGATCACAATTGTGTTGAATATTGAGATTTATTTGTGGATTTCAATTGTGAAGGACCAAATCGAACAATATCTGCAAGCAAATCAGGTGAAATTTTACCATTGACAATTGTGAAGGAATTTTGAGGGCACCTTTGCTGCTGTGCTGCCCTTTTTATTGGCTGCAACTAGATTTTCCAGCCATTGTACCAGCGCTGGCACCAGCCATGCTATATCTTGGGTGTTGTACCAAATTGCATATTGTTGATCCTTTAATATTTTCTGCCTTAGGTGGCCATATAGCGATGCCATGTAATAGGGTTTCAATCACTACACTTGTAAGTTGAAATCAGAACACTTTATTAACATTGATATTGATATTTCTACTGGATATTAATTCATTTCAGAACCTGGATACTGATATTGGCGTAATCAGTTATTTTGATGTGGTTGTATATCCTCTATTTGTTGTACTTCGTGATCAGTTGTTAACAATTGAGGATTTTTGTTTTACCTCTCTTATTGTAATCTCGGTTATATCGTTGAATATGTAAGGATTTCATAATTTGGTGCAATATAAGTATATCTGATAATTGTGTTTACAGTCATACTATATCAGCATTTTCTATTGTCATATCTACTGCTACATCCATGATGTTTGATGTATAAGGCTTTCCATATTAATTTCTTCAAATAATAAACACCGATCAGCAATTATTGGAGTGGCCTTTGCTGTCTATATCCCATATTTGTTCAGAAAAATTACATATTTTACAAAACTTCCAGCTAGGGACATTACACATTGGCTGAATTTGTTATAAATAACCAATCAATCTGAACATTTAGTAGGTAATACACATTCATGATATCCATTTGTCATTTTAAGACACCTTTTTGTTATTTTTACTAAATTTAGTCAATTACTGTCATAATGCCTTGTTTGTAGGGTGCATGATCGGTGGTATCACCACTACTTGTTCATCAAGCAAAAGCCTAAGCCTCTTTTGAAATTGAGACCATTTGTTGTTCTTCAGATCTCTTTATTCCTATGGAGACATATGATTGTATGTAGATATAATGATTTTGTACCCATTCTCTATCTACATCCAAGCAGTTTTGATGGTGCCCAACTCAGGTTGTTCTTTGTGTGTTGTACTGTTTGGAGTATTTTCCTTTTTAAGTTTTGTTCTTTTTCATCATGAGATTCAAAAAAGGTGCCCAACTCCTTAGATCTCAGCTAATCTCCTTAAGTCCAACTGTTACTTTATGTTTAAACAAAGGCAAAGGAAGAAATCTCAGCTCTCAGAATTGATGATATATTCGCACGGCTCCATAAGGCCACAGGGCTGCCAGTTCAGGTGTTTTTCTTGTTCAGTTTTGCACCAAACTGCACATACAATGATTGTACAGAGGATCAGCAGGAGGCAGTGACAGGAAAGATTGAACATTTAGTAGAGTTTTGTTCACCGAGGTTTGTCTTTGGGAATTAGCCACTGCTCTATTTGTTGTCCCTGCCCTTCTCTATAATGCTTGCTGATTAGACATGTAATGAATGATTTTTCTGTTCAGAGTCATTGTTTTACACTTGTTGGAAAATCTATCTAGTTAAAATCTTAATTGAGACTGGTTTAATTTTTCTAACAGTTTAGTGGTTTATATTTTGTTGTAGAATCAAAAGCAACTCAGTCAGTCACATGTTGTGTTTGTGTAAATAAAATTGTGTATGCTCTCCTCTTGCGCCTTTGGGCAAACTTGAGAATCAGAAACACTCTAACTACTTGTGCTACCCAAGGAATAACATCTTGTATGCTGTTTCTTGTCACTTTTTGGTGAGCTTGGAAAAAAGAAGCAATTGTGTCTCCCTTTCTTTTATTTTTCTTAGGGGTTCTAGTGACCTTGGAAGTGACATCCAAGCACTAACCAAAATCTTGTGTTTTCGCAAGCTATACAAATCTCAAGGAGGAGTTTGTTATTATGGGCTAAGTTAGTATCCTCTTTATTGTTTGCCAAGTGGAGGAGGAGAGTGGGTTACCCTTTTAGACCAAGCCATTAAATAACACCCTTGTTTCACAAACTTGGGCTTCACGTGCCTTCAAATTTATAGAGGACTCCCTTAGTAGAACATTTTGTTAGCCTAGACTAGGAAAGCCATTGGCCGTTTAAAACTTGTGATGCACCGATAAGCAATTGGCCCCAAAAAGTTACTCACTACATACTTTTGGAAGCAAATAATGGACTACGGGTACAATTCCAATCCTGACTACGGGTACAATTCCAATCCTCCATACTTAACGCTTTGAGATATTGGACCAACACTATTTGTGACCAAGTCAAGTATATTGGTAGACTCACAAGCTAAACACACCTACTTGATTAGTGTAGATAGTTATTGGGTTAAAAATTATTTGTTTCCCTCATTGTATTAAACCCATGTTGAGCTAAATCATCCAAAATCAAATTTCTAAAAAAACAAGTCAAACCAAAAAGTCAAGAGCCAAAGGTCTAAAACCAAAATGTGAAATACCCTTCATGTCACCTACCACTAGATGTAAACCAAAGCATAACATGGAATTCCATGAAGAGAATCATTTTCTTCTAAAACACCCCTGCATCTAAAACCCTTACCATGTTGGAGAAGCCTCTTGTCAAATTTCACATGGAAACCAAAAAGATAGATGGTGATGGTCTCCCTAATCAAAGAAAGTATTCCCATGATTATCATGATTTCCTACAGAGACGCGTTGTAGTGGACCGATTCATAAATCAAAATAAGGATGGCATGCTTAGAAGTCTTGTGGAATCAAGAGCCAAATTATCCCTCAGTTACGACTTGGATAACCTCAATAACATCACAAACAAGAATCATCCAACCCAAACCCCTTCGATGCCAATGTTGATCAAACTCATGTTGACCAAGAAAATGTTGATCTAAAAGTACCTAAGATCAACATAAAGAAAAATCACTTGACCCCCAACATCAAGATAAAACAAATACCTCATCACTCAAGTTTCCACGGCAACCCAATACATTATACCAATCTAAGCTCAATAATCTAAACCCTCAACAAAATCAATCTAATCAATCCAATCAAAACAACCAACACAATCCAACCAATCAAAGCTATTTGCAAAGTCGATATCCCAACAATCAAACATACCTACAATATGTACACATCAAAATAACCAAACACCACATCCTAATACTCCATTTAACCAAGAGTGGCAAGCCATGAAAGACAAAAAAGGGTTTACACACAAGAAACCAAACTCAATACAAGGAATACACATTTGAGAAATTATGCCCTTATCCATTAGATAGATCCATGACACAAATCCGTTTTCCTTTGTATTTCAAAATTTCAAAGTTTGATAAATGTAAGGGAAAGGGAGATTCTTGAGAACATGTTAAAGAATTCTACATGGCTAGCCAAGAAGTTGCTTTTGACATGTATTTGATTATGTTATTTCCACAAAGCCTAGATGGACAAGCACTTGAGAGGTTTCTGCACTTAACAAAAGATACCATCACCACATTCAAAGATTTAGCTAAGAGATTTGTTAAATATTTCTCATCTAATGTAGAGCTCAAAGTCACCATGATGGACCTTCCTAAAGCCAAACAACAAAATTGGGAAAGCTTCTCATCCTTCTTACAACAATAGAAAAGTCTCGCAAGTTGGTTACCTTAGTCACCAACTAAAAAGCACTTGGTCGATATCTTAATTGCAAACCTAAACCAAGAAATGGCATTTCATTTACAAGTACATCGTGTTACTACTTTGATGAAATCATTGAAAAAGGTGTACAAATTGAAAAGGCCCTCATTGCTAAAGGACTTGTGAAAATCTTTTTCAAAGACCAAAACCAATATGATAAGCCCAAGTGCTTTAGCAAAAACAAACAAGTAGTTGGTGATGATGTTACCAACTCAAAACATGTCCAAGCTTCCCAAAATATTCCTAATATAGCAATTCTCTAAGGACAGCCCTAACAAGACATGAAACATAGACAATACACACCTTTAGGTGCGCCATTAGAGGTAGTATTCCATAAATTGCTCAAAGCAAACATGATCATCTTCCCACCTGCCAAACCATTTGATGAAAACAAACCCAAACCTGCATTATACAAGGAAACTGAATATTGTGAATATCACAAGCTTAAAGGACATTCTACTAATAGATGTATGAAATTGAAAAATCATGTCCAAGAACTCATTAACAATGGGGACATTGAGATAGAAGGGGACAAGTCATTATGCAAAATAAACAATTAGGGTTATATCAAGAACCCTTTCTAAGCAATGATCCGATGCATCAATCACCCAACCAAAGTCAAAATACCCTACTAATAATATCCATTATATGTAATATCCCCAAATAGGGATAATAGAAAACATCGATATCTCCAAAAATATGCAATAAAAAAATTTGATATTCTATGCACATACTATAGACGGTTTGTGAAGGGGTTTTCTTCATTAACCAAGAAGGATTCTTTCATGTGGACGGATGAGACTCAAAGAATCATGGATCATCTTAAGAAGGTAATGAGTACTTGTCCTATTTTGGCTTTACTGGACTTCTCTAAACCTTTTGTGTTTGAGTGTGATGCACCCGATATTGGTATTGGGGCTGTTTTGATGCTAGACAAGCATCCCATTGCTTATGAGAGCCAAAAATTTAATGAAGTTGAAAGGAGGTTCTCTACATATGATAAGGAGATGTCAGCAATCATGCACGCACTTGAAAAGTTTTGCCAATATCTTGTAGGCAGCAAGTTTATAGTGAGGACTGATCATAATAGCCTCAAGTATTTCATGGAGCAAAAAGGATTAAATGAGATAACAACATTCGATAAGCTACAAGAGTATGATTTTGACATTGAATTTGTCAAAGGGAAAAATAATGTTGTTGCTGATGCATTATCTAAAAATCCTACATTTTGCTCACTATAAAAAATTTCAGCCTCTTGGAAGGATCACATACTAACTGAATATTCAAAGAATCAGCATGCTTGTGATATTTTAGATAGTAAAATTGATGATGAAAGATATGAAGTGTTGAATGACATCATCTATTACAAGGATAGAATCTACTTAGTACCTGAAAGTAAGCTAAAGCATAAGATTCTTATTGTTGTTTATAACAGTCAGCTTGCTGGTCATCCTGGTTATTTGAAGACATATAGGTACATTCGTGAAAGATTCTCATGGAAGGGTATGAAGGATGATAATCTTAAGCATGTGAGGGAGTACATAGAATGTCAAAGGAACAAGGCTGAAGTTTATTTTCTAGCGGGACTGGTACAACCACTTCCTATTCCCAATCAAAAGTGGGAACAAATATCAATGGATTTCATTACAGTGCTGCCTAAGGTGAATGGTAAGGACTGTATTTTTGTTGTGGTGAATAGACTTACAAAATATGCTCATTTTATGCCAATGCCTTTCAAATTTAAAGCACCACAAGTTGCTGGTGTATTTTTTGAACAAGTTTTTAGACTTCATGGAGTGCCAAAGAGGATTGTAAGTGACAGAGATTGCATATTCATCAACACCATTTGGCAAGAGTTGATGAAGTTGGCTGGAACGGAACTTGATCATAGCACTAGTTAACATCCTCTAACAGATGGTCAAACTGAGATTGTTAACAAATGGCTTGAAGGCTACTTGAGGAACTATGTTTCAAGACAACAAAAAGCATGGGCAAAATAGTTACATTTGGCAAAATTTTGTTATTGTTAACACAAACCGACTGCCACTACACCAAAAGCCTAAGTTGTTAGTGAGGGTTACATCAAAGAGGTTAAGGGGTATCAACGAGGGTTGAGGGTCCCACATGACAACAATTTACCCCCCAATCAAGAGGTCGACGGACACAGTCGACTGCGAGACGGAAAGAGTGTCAAGAATGGGAGTCGAACACCCCGCACCCCCCACCCCAGTAGAGTTGCCAATTTTATTAACACAGACCGACAGCCACTACACCAAAAGCGTAAGCTGTTAGTGAGGGCGACATTGTAGAGGTTACGGGGTACCAACGAGGGTTGAGGGTCCCATGTGACAATAGTTACAACACTACATATCACATAAGCATAGGCATGACTCATTTCAAAGCTTTGTATGGATATGAAGCTTCTACATTTGTGGATTCTCGAGCTCCAAATGCTCTTGACTGGGCTAAAGAGAATCAAGATACCCTCAAAACACTCAAAGAGAATATTCATATTGCATAAGAACAGCAAAAGAAATATGCTGATCACCATTGAGTTGGGAGGTCTTTTGAGGTGGGAGACATGGTATTTGTGCATCTTCAACCTTATAGACAATCTCCATTGAAGGTAAGTGGATCAGAAGCTTAAACCAAGGTTTTATGGGCCTTT
The DNA here is from genome assembly GCA_007258455.2 of Sequoia sempervirens. Classification (NCBI taxonomy): domain Eukaryota; kingdom Viridiplantae; phylum Streptophyta; class Pinopsida; order Cupressales; family Cupressaceae; genus Sequoia; species Sequoia sempervirens. The sequence continues at coordinate 10,420 of VDFB02111921.1, read as the reverse complement.
CAAGGTGACTAAGAGAATTGGTGAAGTAGTATATGAATTGGAGCTTCCATCTACAAGCAAGATTCACAATGTATTCCATGTGTGATGCCTCAAAAAGGCACTTGGACAGCATGTGATCTCTTCAACAGAATTGCCTCCCATGGATGAAAATGGTAAAATTGATACTTATTCCAAAAACAATTTTGCAAGGGAGAAAAGATTGAAGAACAAAGTAATTTCTGAATATCTAATCAAGTGGAAAAACTTGTCTTTGGAGGATGCAACATGGGAAGGAGAGGAGATTCTTAAGCATCCTAGTCTTCAAATGCTTGAGGACAAGTATTCTTTGGGTGGGGAGGACTATAATGTCCCCAACTCAAATCAAGATGATTAGCAACCGATTGGTTGTCCTTTCCTTGGATTACCCAGGAGGAAGAGGACGTAGAGCATCATTGGGTAAGATGGAGTCTTTGGCTTGTTCTAAATTCTATCCTTAAGTTGTGTGCACGTCTTTTTCTGCCACTTATGTGAACTTAAGTTATTTTAAGTTATGGGACTTAAGTTGTCCCCTTTTCATGTACTTAAAGTGACAAATAATAAAATAATAAAATATTATAAGTCACTTTATTAAATGTTATATCACTTTTTTTAATAAAGTGCTCTTCTAGAAGTTGAAGTGGTTACATATGGATTCTTCTAGAAGATTCAATTGAGCCTTTAAAAGGAGATGAAGGCAAGACATTTGGGCATTATGTGATGAATTTTTCTGTTTATTGCTGCTGCAACTTGACTTGAGGATTCAAACCCTTAAGTATCCCTGATTTCGGTGAGACATACGGGTTCTCCCTAGTTGGAAGAATGTGTTTTGGTGGAAAAACTCCAGATTGTGAAACCCTAGCACATTATATTTTTGGGCTGCAAGTATTCACAAAGTTTGGAGGCCAAATTAGAGGAGAATCTCAATGCTAAAGACTAGGATCTGGAATCCTCTACAGCTGCAAATTGTCAATTTTTTAGTTTTTGGTGGACGGCTTTAGATCTAGAATCTTCTACAGCTGCAAATCGTCAATTTTTGAGTTTTTGGTGGATGGCTACTAAGGAGCATATAAAATATACCTAGTGCTAACCATTTTGGGAGCCTAACATGATTTTTAGGGTCGGCTAGGGTTTGGAAATAATTCTGAACCATTTTGAGGTATTTTTGGGTGTTAAAAATCTGCATATTTATCTTGGTTTAAACTCTGAAATTTCTGAGTGGTTTAGTGGATTTTCTGCAACTTTTTCATGTTCAGAAATTTTCAAAAATTCCTAAAAAATCAGAAAAATATTTTGAGCTCAGATCTGAGTTTGTTGAAGAGTTTTCTATTTGAAAAAAATATATATATCAGATTTTTTTTATTGCATATTTTTGGAGATATCGTTGTATTTCTATTATGCCTATATGGGGATATTACATATAATAAAGGTTTCCATACATATGATGTTTTGGCAGATCATATTCAACATTGCAAAAGTTCAAATAGCCACAATCAAAATCAAATCTCCTACTTGCGTTGTTACCACAAGATGTAGCAAAGGCACTATCCAAGGGCCTTTGTTGCCTACTCTCAAGGGTCAATACAACTTCATCGAGCAATTGGAGAAGACTCCAACACAAATATCAGTCCTGAAGCTTCTAAAAACATCCACTATTCATAAGGATGTACCATACAAAGTCCTCCAAGAGTCAAGAGTCCTAAATCATATTAACCCATCACAATTTTAAGCTCTTGTGGGACATCTATCCTTAAATCATCATCTTACAATTAGCCAAAACAATATGCCTCCTATAGGCCCATCCCATAACCTTCCTTTATAAATTGATGTAATCATCACCAAACATAAAGCAAAAGGATGCCTGTGGATAATGGGTCCAATTTAAATATCTGCAGAACGAGAGAAGGTTGGGACAATACATTTACCGATTGAAGTAGGGCATGTCATACATCAAAAATTGTTGCATGTCATCGATCTTGATCTTCCTTAAAATATCCTCTTGGGTCATCCATGGATCCATGACATGTGAGTTATACCCTCCACCTTCCATCAATGCATCAAATTTCCACACTTACCCCACTTAGGAACGAAAGCAACAATCCTTGTCAATCCCTAACCTTTTCAATATTGCAAAATGTTGAAGGCCACTACCAAAAGGTCAACCATTGCCCCATTATTGATGTTACTCCAAATCCCAAACCCAAGCAATCCTCTCTGCACATAGCTCCTACCAACCTTGCATCAACATCTACCAAATCACACTCTAAACCCCACATCAAGATCTTTGACAAAGGTTGTGGACAATAAGAGATTTAAGATGCTTTAACATAGGCAAACTTCCTCTCTCCTCAACCTTTTGGCAAGCCTACCATTAATATAAAGCAAGCAAAGATCTCAGTTTAATATGGCCCAACTACTTCATACAACATTAGTTCCTAACAAATGAAAAGATAGAAGCTCTTTAAGGCTCTTGACTTTGTGAGGAAGACAAATTTACATCCTCAAACATTCCTAGTGTGCAACCTTTGTTGGAAGGTGTATACACCTAAAATTTACCTATTTATGGTCTCTTCTAATACCATGTTTAGCACTAATTCCTAACCTCATTTTAATACCATGCTGATATTCATCACCATGCTCATTATCCAAAATCAACCAAGGTTACACGGGGACGCGTCCCCTGCCCCAAAACCCCATGTCCCCGTCCCCTGCCGTCCCCGAAAATGTAAAATCCATCGAAAATGCTAGGAAACGTTTCCTTCACTTTGGGGACGTTTCCCCAACCCTGATACAGATTGGGGACAGATTGGGGACGGTTCCCTGTACCAGGGACAGCTAGCCATCCCCCACAGGCTGCAAGTCAAAACATATTAAAAAACAATTAAAAAATGATTTTTTAAAAGTTTAGTTCCCTTCGCGCAGGGCCCACCAACTGTTTAGTGTTTTAATTGTTTGGACTAAAGTTTGAAAAAGACTAAATATTAAATCTTTTGATTTTATCGGGCTCTTTTCATTTCTCATGGCAAGGCAAGGCAAGGTCAACGCTTAATTTCATATAGCCCGACTGAGGCTTAATTTCATAGACTGTTGTATTTAATATTTTGATTTTCATGTTTGAACTTTGAGACTTCTGGATACATGTTTGAGATATTTGGATATTGATAGACCATGGTTTTATTGATGTTTGATACTGCTGTGATAAATTTTATAATGCTTTAATGACATTTCTTATGTTGTTATAGTACTACTTTCGCAATTTACTTACATATTGATATTGTTGTTATCAATTATTAATTTATTGACATATCTATTTCTCTTTCCCTCTCTCTCTAATATATTAATAAATTTTGAAAAAATATAAATATATGTAATTTGTATGTCACCATCCCCTACCGTCCCCTAAAAATTGCCCCTTAGGAAACGTCCCGGAAACGCATCCCCTGCCGTCCCCGATAGGCCATGGAACATAGAAATCAACACTTCCTAACCGCAGTTAATAAGTCTAATTTCCATCTCACATTGCTAACTAATATTTAATTAGTCTAACTTCCTTTACCATCCCAAAAATAAATTAATGCATTTGCCTCTTATTTTCAAATAAATTTCACTTCATCTTATGGTTGTAACAAATTACTATTTTTAGTTAATGCAACCTTATCCATTCATTTTGAATAAACTAACTCATAAGCATTCATTTTCTCCTAAATCCAAGGAAACTGTACTCAACCAATCTCCACCATAGATCTAATCTTCAAATCCCCACCATCCATCCTCCCAACCAAAAAAACTATGAAAAGAGCTTTAAAACTTCCAAAAAAATTGAATACACAAATACATGTTAAAATTTTGAAGCATCTATTAGCGCAACTACACTCCAAATCTACTAAGCACATCCATTTCACCATGTGATTTGTATACAGTAATGCATGGCTGAGTATTTTTGTTTAAATTTTATCAGCTCAATCTGAGGTTTTTGTTGGTTTAGAATAGGAATCCATTTTCTTGCATTTGTTCCTCTTTTATTTCTAATTTTTGTAGTTACAAAAGGTACTATGTGGAATCAAGAAATGCATCATGAGGCCAAGTTAGCATGTGCAGATTTGTTGTACTACATCATACCATTTAATGTGGTGAAGAGCCCTTATTGAAAGGGATTGGTCACTACATTGACTAAAGCAAGAGGGTTCAAAGCACCAACCCTTATGAGTTGAGTGGGACATTATTGGATGATGGAATAAAAACACAAATCTTTTAGTCGATGAACAAAAAGAAATTTGGAAAAAGAAGGGTTACAACATTTTATCTAAAAAGTGGATGGAGGCCAAGAACTACACCCTATCAATTTCCTTGTGCCCTCAAGATGAGAGTGATTTTGAGGTTAGTTGATGCCTCCAATGAAATCAAAAATATTAAGAACTTGTGCAACTTGTTGGATAAGGTGGTGATGGAGGTGGGATTGAAGAACATTGCCTAGGTAGTGACTAACAATGTAGTTGCACATGTAGTAGCTAGTAGATTTTTTGAAGTGAGGCACCCTAACACTATTTTGGAGCCCTTGTGCCACCCACTATATTGACCTTCTCTTTGAGGGCATAGGTAAACTTATGTGAAGAATATGATGGAAAAAACAAAGAATGTGACAAAATACATCAACCACCCTTGGGTTCTAAATCTCATGAGAGACCACACAAACAGTACAAAGCTCATGTGATTGAGAATCACATGGTTCACCACTAATTTCATCACATTACAAAAAAATTAGAGGGACAATGTCACCTCTTAACCAAATGTTTGTGAGTACTAGGTGGATGGAGTCCTTACTCTTAGAAGGCCAAAGGGGAGAGGGTCATAAAGAGTCAAAACCATTTTTGATGATTCATTTCACAAGTACATCAAAGAGATCATCAAGATAAGTTTCCACTAAAAAAATATTTATTTTTTTTATTTTATAAAGTTATGATTTACTAATTTTTTATATTTCCAATATTTTAAATTGTTGATTTTCTTCTTCTATTTAATTTCAATGTAATATGCTCTCTTGTTTTAGGTGTCAATACCATTGGTTAGGGTTCTCAAGTTGGTGGATGGAGATGCAAATTGTGCCTAACAATGCAATTGCACATGTAGCAACTAGTAGACTTTTTGAGGTTAGGCACCCTAACACTATTTTGAAGCCCTTGTACCATCCATTGCATTGACCTTCTCTTTGAGGATATAGGTAAAATTAGGTGAAGAATATGATAGAAAAAACAAAAAATGTGATGGAATGCATCAACCACTTGTGGGTCCTAAATCTCATGGGAGAGCACACAAATAGAAAGGAGCTTGTGTGATTGAAAATCACATGGTTCACCACTAATTTCATCACATTGCAAAAAAACAAAGTCGTAATGTCACCTATTAAGTAGGTGTTTGCAAGAACTTGGTGAATGAAGCCCTTACTCCAAGAAGGCCAAAGGGGATAGGGTTGTAAAGAGTCAAAACCATTTTTGATGATTCATTTGCCAAATACAACAAAGAGATCATCAAGATAAGCTTCCACTACAAAATCATGTTTTTTTAAATATTATATAGTTACAATTTACTAGTTTTTTTAATTTCTAATATTATAAATTATTGATTTTCTTATTTTTATGTTAATTTTATATGCTTTCTTGTTTTAGGTGTTAAAAGTTAAAACCATTGGTTAGGGTTCTCAAGTTGGTGGATGAATATAAAAACCCCAAGGGGTATCTATATGAGGTTATATTCAAAGCCAAAGTGGTGATCCAACAATTGTGTGGGTTAAATAAAAACAATCATGAACCCATCTAGCATATTACTGCCTACTACTTGAACCCAAAGTTTTTCTTCTCTAATTCATTTAGAGCATGTGAGGAGACTATGGATGGCCTTAAGACATGCATGGTGAAGATGGTCACTGATGAAAATCTTTCAAAAATTATCTACGATGAGTTGTAAATTTAAAAACCTGCAAAAGGGAGGTTGCTTTCTTCACCTTTATGGATTCGCATGAGAATGATTATGCATCCAAATAAAAAAAACATATATTTTGGTAAGAATTGAGTTTAATGTTTAATTTCAAATGCTGTCCTTATATATTTGTGGTGGGAAGATTTTACTCCAACAACGTCTGATTTTCAAAAACTCACAATCAATGTTTTATCCCAGCCTTCTAGATGATAGCACGATTAGAGTTTTTTAGGCCATTCACAAAAAGAAGCGCAACAAATTCGCTCAGCAGTGCTTGAATGAACTTGTCTTCTTGGGATTCAACCATAGATTGCATACAAAGAAAGTGGAGAGGCAAAAAACATGAGGCAATTGACCTCAATGATATTGATCCATATTTAGATTGGGTTATTGAAAATGTGTATCCTATGTTTAGTGCTAATGATATCATTGATTTGGAGAGGGAGACAACAAAGGTAGCAGAAAATGAGGCATCAATGAGGGCTTCATTGCATTCACATAATGATTATATGCCTAAAGGCTCCTATTGAGAGGATGATATAGTCCCCCAACAATAAGTTGCAGCACCATCATCCAATTCGAGGACGCGGACACAATGATGTAGAAGTTTTAGTTGTAGAAGGAATTTATAGATTACAAACTTTGAAATTATACCTTGCAATTTTTATTTTTATTGAAACTTTGACTTGATATGTATTTAACTCGTTTTTTTAATCTATGATGTGTATAGAATTTTGAACCATATATGAAGGAAACCAATAAAATGTTTGTCAACTCAATAATATGCATACTTTCGAAGAATATTTTACAATTTTTTGTGCATTTTAATGTTCATAAAATTTACTAAGTTTTTTACAAACCTTTTGCTGAGTCTAGAGTCTTATAAAATTTTGGGTCAACCAAGTTTTGCCAAGTCCAAATTTTTGAACTATGGATACAATAAATCAATAGATGAAGGTGATATGATTGCTCTAGTCACCAATAGCCTTCCACTATTGTTTAAAATTTTTGAAGTCTTTATGTCTATTAGAAAAGAGTTAGATTCTCAACTTTAAAAAAGCTAGTTCATATTTGTTGCAAAAAGAACAAAGTTAAATGTTAAATTTGATTTAATCCAATTCTCAATAATCTAAGAGTGCACTTGTTGCATGGTATAAGGACAAAATTTTGACTTCTAATTCACAATTCAAACACAAAGTGAGGTGATATAATTGTCATAAATATGGGCATATTAAAACAAGAATGTTGAAAACAAAAATATGATCTATTTCATAAGAAGTTACAAGCTCAAATTAATATGATAGTTGAGGAAAAGTAGGATAGAATGGTTGCTCCATGCATTGAGCAAGATGGTTTGTATAAGCTAATCGATCAAGTCAAAACTAATTAGCATGCCTTAGTTATAGAAGACAACAATAATATTTTGTGGCATGAGAGATGGAGTTCTCAATCTTCAATATTTAGTCAAACTAAGAAGAACCAACATAGTTCATGGATTGTCATGTATCTGAGAGAAATAAAAAAAATATGTAAGGGGTGTTTGGAAAGTAAACATAAACAAAATTCAAGTTCCACTAAAAGGGAATGAATGGCAAGCAAATGGAGGTTTAGATCTCTTTCATGCAAATCTATGTGAGCAATCTTAGATATCATCAACAATCCTCAATGTGAGGTACTTTCTATTGTTAGTTAATGAATCTTGAAGGAAAATGTAGGTACACTTTCTAAAGAAAAAGTTTGATTGCTTTAGAATCTTTGTCAAATTCAAAGCATTGGTTGAAAATCATAAATGTAAGTCGATCAAGACGCTAAAGTTTGATAATAAGTGTGAGTTCACTTCGAAATTGTTTTAGAACTGCTATGAAAAGGAAGCCCTTCAAAGAAGGTTGGCAACCCCATACATACTTCTACATAATGGAGTGGCTAAGAGAAAAAACAAAACTATCATGGAGTCGACCTAGTGCATGATGCACAATAGAGGCTTGTCATGTAGATATTGGGAAGAAGCAAGGAACACAATGGTTTATCTCCTAAATAAAAATTTGTGTAAAGCCTTGCAAGATGTCACACCTAAAGAATCCTAATTTGAGCTCAAACCAAAGGCAACACATTTCTATGTTTTTTATTCAACTGTATAAGTTTTGGTTCCTCATACAAAAGGAGTAAACTAGATTCTAAGAGTTTTTTATATTTATTTGCTAAGTATTGTGAATAGCGTAAAGATGCAAATTCATTGATATTTCCAATAACAAAATCATTGTTAGTCAGGATGTTGATGTAAAAAAAACAAAACCTTTCTTTGATTGTCACCCTAACTAACAAGTTGTCAATGATCAATCTAGAACCAATCTTGTGGTTCCTTTGAAAGATTAAGTTTCTAGTTCTTCTTCTACCCATCTCAATCACTAGTGCTTCAACCTCTAGCTGAGATTTCACCTACACCACTAGTTTATCAAAGATGCATACATCAAAAGTCATGTTTCTCTTTTTAGACTAAGGTGACACCTAAAGTGGACCATAAAGACCATGATGTTGTGCCATTCTATCAAACTAATTCTTACGGATTTTGTGCAATAGCCATTTATTTTACTATATAGCATATCTTTACATGGAATGCATATATCCATAAGCCCTACACACATGGCCAGTGCCAATACATAAACTCTATGCTAGAAATGCACTTTCATGGTAAGAAGCAAAAATCTTTCTTGAGAATTCCCCCCAATTTAAAAGAATGCAAATTCAAATATCTTTAATTGCTCTAACCATTGCTCTATTCCACCCTCATCTCCTTAAACTAGAGAGATCTCAATTCTTTCCTTGCCTTCCTGTAATGGATACCCCTAATCTGCCCCTGGTTTTTTTTTCTCAAACATCACCACTCACAGCTATAGGTATTTTGTCAAACAGTTGTCATGCACCTCCTTATACCTCCGTTTGGTGTTTTAGTTCCAATCCCTTATGATTTCAATATGGTGTTTGAGTTTAATGAGGCACTTATAGCAAACAGAAATTAAATGGAAATAAACAGCAACATAACACATTAACGGTACTGAAATACGAATTTCATTGAGAGAAACAACTTGTTTATTAATAACAAATCTCAGTACAAATCAACTCACTAGTTTACTCCAGCAATGAAGTGTTTATCAATAATAATGTCTGATTCCCTCTTCCTTATCAGCAACAATGGCACTCTCAGGTGTCCAAACTAGTTTCCCATCAATCCCAAGTCAAGGTAGCATGGTATGGCCAGTCTGGAATGTACAGCTTGCTGGAAATATGCACAGCAGTTGCTGGAGATCATATCTTCACCTGTAATCTGTAGTAGATCCTCTCTAATTGCTGCCCCAAAGCTGGTTCATGCAAGCACCTGAGGTTACCCCTTCAAATCTGTGAATAAGTGCTGATGTAGCTTTTGCCTGTAGCTAGAAATTCAACTTTCAGACCTGAAAATTTGTTAATCTCCAAACCATGTCTTCCACTGGCATGAAGATTGTTACCACTTGAGGGTAGACGTCCTCAAAGGCCAAGAAAACCCTGCAATTTGCAAGCATCACAAAGTATCTTCATCCAAGCATACCCTCATGGCGTCCCAACATGCTGATTTAATCTCTCCTTCATGGGTCGAACTCACTTGTGCAAGCAATGTGGGACTAAAGAGTCCAAATGAAATTTTAATATAAACATTTTAAGGCTCATGTACTTACATGAGTTATCCAATGCCTAGGAAGCGCACTTTTCAAAACTAATAAAATATATTATCTTCAGGTATTAAAATAATATATAAGTTGAATTCCGAATACCACATATGATAGCTCGTTGGAAAGCTCCTGATCAAACGCTCCAAGTACAACACAGAGAATTCCCATAACACCTGATCCCCACTAACTTACTAAATATAGTAAGTTTGGCCAAAGGCCCAAATAATGCCATAAATGAAGTCCCAGAAGCTATAGAAGGAAAGATATGACTAAGGAATGCCTAAAACCGCGAAATCCAACTCCTGAGTCCACCCTGACTGACTTTCTAAAAATAGTAAGTCCTGGAAATACAGCCAATTGAGTTCCCTAAACATCTCATTAGCCTACAGGAACTCCTATAATAGGCTAATCTACTGCTCCAAATGGCTAAGTCAATTAGGGGACATTACACTTCCTCTTGAACCTTGCCTCGTAGACTTCATTCATCATGGAAGTTTCCCTCTTCTTTGTGGTGGGATGATCTTTTGCTCTAAACTAAGCTTAGTCTATCCATGAGAGTCCCCATTCTAGTCTCCACTACTTGAGATAATTTGGCCATTACAGTCTCTAGCTTGAGAAGCCTTGTTTCTTGATCACGGCTCAATGCACCTCTAACAATGCTAATGGTTCTCTTTGGGAGATAACTCTCTCAATAAGGCAACAAGCTTCTCCACTTGCTCTATGCCATG
>VDFB02111920.1:0-15219 GCA_007258455.2 Sequoia sempervirens | reverse complement strand
AAAATTTTGTCCTATTAAATTGAATAAATCAAATTATTTAATTTAATCCCTAAAGTCCTCTTATTTAATTAAATAACCCTAATTTATATAATTAAATATCATATCACATCCTCCTTTTTCATTAACTCATTTTATTTAATAAATATCATATAATTCCCCTAATTTTCATAATTGAAACCTTATTTAATTATCAAATTACTAATTAAATCTAATCCTCCCACTTGCAAGGGAATATTCCTTAGGAATATTCTGCCTTTGCACATTCCTCAAAAAAGGGAATATTCCCATGAAATATTCCTTCTCCTTTGCACAATTAAATTGGGTTTTAATTAACTAAATATCTAATTTCATTCACAATGGGAATATTCTTTGAGAATATTCTCTTTCTTCACTCATTTGAAAAAGAGAATATTCTTTTTTGAAAAAAACTTTCAACAAGACTTCTTGTGCAAGTTTTGAAAGTGTGTTTGTTTGGATGAATGTAAGCCCTTGATTAAATATCAACTTGCATTCTTAACCCTTGATGGGAATCCATGATCCATGCTTCCATCTTCCTTCCATTCTAACCTTTGTTTGATCCTTTTGATCTTGACCATCAATTTCCTTTTTCCTATTCTATAAATAGAGCTTTCCTCTATTGAATAGGGATCCATATTTTAGGAGAAGACTTATGCTATTAAAATAACTTTCATCTTGCACTCACATTTATGTTTTAAAAGGTATTTTAGGTTAATTTATTGCATCATATTAGCTTAGCTTCTATGTTAACATAGGTTCATCCATTTAGCATGTTTTAAAATTAGGGTTTTAATCTTTTGAGCTTAAACTCTATTTAGAATAGCTTTGCATACACCCATATCGATCATCTTAGCATACATCATGTTAAAATAGATTTCATCATGTTAATTTAGCTTTCATCACATTTTATCATATCTCCCATCAGTTTCATCGATTCTCTTCAATAGAATTGATCAAAACAATCTCATTATCCAAGGGATTGGGAAAGGGTCGCCATTCCACATTAATGTGACACCATTCCCCTAATACGATAAGTTGCAATGGATTAGAATAGAGGTTTATGAAGCTTTCATACTTTAATATGTTTAATTTCAGTGGCTTCTTAGCTTAGTTTGCATTGAATGATCTTATTGGGACTGACAAAAGTGGCTTGATTATACTTCAAATCCCCATGGATCAAGTGTAGCTGGTCTATAATACATTCGTCAGTCACAAAATCGATAGGTAGCCACCATGTGGTGTGTGACAAGACCCAAACCCACCAAGATCCAACCAATCTCCAACATAATATATTGGTAGCATAACAAAGGTTCTATTGGCGGCAACTATAATAAAAATAGTCTCCATCAAATTCCAACCATTTGAATATTCTAAAGAATATTTTATTGATGGGCAGTATATGTGTGAAGACTTCTTGACTGTCAAGTTAACTTCATGAATTTTTCGATGTCAATGTTACAATATAAACCTTTATAAAATTTATCCCCCCTCTCCAGTGTAGTTTTTATTTTGTCATTCCAACTTTAAAGGCTCATCACTCAATCATTTGACCTCCTTTTTTCAATATTTTTTTTTAATTTGGGGTAAAAAAAATCTCTTTGTAGTGGTGCAATTGGTTTTTGATTTTTTTGCTTTATTATTTTATAAGTTATAGATTCTCAAAGGTGTTGTTGAGTCGTTCTCATTTTGAGAACTCTTGGTGCTTAGTTATTGCTTGTACAGTGATATTTTTGGGTGATTTTTTGTAGTGTATAATTTTTTATGTAACTTGTGGTGTGATCAAATTGATCTCATTATGTGTAAAAATTTTACTTTGATTTTATGGAAAAATTTCGCATCTATAAGCATTGAGATGAAGTCCACTCATTTTTTTTGGCAAGCGATACTTTTAATCTCCCTAAATATAAAGTGCTACAATCATCTATTGTTGGGAGGGTTTCTTGATTGAGTAATTGGGAGGGGGGGTAATATTGTAGTGGTTGATTGCTTTCTTGTGCTTTTTGTGTGTTCTTGCAATGGGGAAATATCAAATTGAAATCCTAACTCCATATAATTATGCTTCATGGAGAGAATTATTGTGGAATTATCTCATGGGGAAAGTTTGTCTAGGATATCTAAAGGAAACCATTCCTCAACCTATTGATGCTAAAGAATTGGAAAAATGAGAGCTTGATCATGAGATTTTTTTTGGATGAATATGTTGATTAGTCTCTTTTGATTTATAATTTCATGTTGAATCATGTAAAACATCTAAAAAGGCTTGAGAGACTTGAAAAATTGTATGATAAAACTAATAAGATTAAGGGATATTAGATTGACAATGATTCGATGAATCTTGATCCTAAATGTTTTGACCACATCTAAGACTACATATCTAATATTAAACAACTAAGAACACAGTTGAAAGATTGCAATATTGATAAAGAGGATTTACAATTGATTCTAAATGTGTTATCTAGGATTGGTCTTGAGTATTCAATGTTTGTTTCTATTGAACATATGCTGTCATTGATGTCAAAGGAATATTATTGTTGATTTCAAAGGTACACATCGATGTCAAAGGAGTGATGTCAGCAGATCAGTGAGAATTAAATGTAATAATAACGTTGAATTCAAGGTGCATTTATATCATGATTATGTCATGTTAGAGAATTTGAGAACAACAAAGAAGACTACATGTAGTATGCTTGAAATATCATGCTTGTATCTATTCATGTTGATAGAAGTAATCCAAAAGTTTGATCTAGAATGTTTGAAGTAAGTTACAAAAATAGTGAGATTTTTCTAGTAACATGTTTCGATATGCATTTCTTCATGGATGTGAGTTATGTCTCATGGTTTGAAGGGAGATTATATCTACACATGTTTTATTTTATTATAGAGTTTCCAAAATTTATGTTCATTAGACAAAAAATTTGAAGTGACATAAGGGTCAATGTGCTTCTTATTCAACTAGGTTGATGTTTCAGATCAATGTGGTAATGAATTGTTGCATGTGCTCTCCAGAGATAGTGTGGGAAGATGAAATAGGTCTAGGTTAAGGTCCCTGAGGGAATAACACAACATCATGTTATATTGGTGACAAAAAAATTGATTTAGGACTGACACACTACACATTTCATGTAAATTAGAATTTAGGTCCAATTTAACCGACTTGGCTAATTACAAAAGGTGTTAAGGGATTCTTAGCCAACATGAAATGATACTAATGTAATGTGATGTATATAATTAATAATCATCATAGTTTAGATGTAATTTTGAGTGAGTAATTGTGTAAGCAAGTGTAATTTCAAATGGATCAATGGGAGTTGCATCTCAATCATTGTGTTCCATCATTAGAAGATAATAAGCTATGTAGGAGAGTGTCTGAAGGAAGATAAGATTGAGTGTAAGTTGTAATTAACATTGGAGATCCACAAATATCATCTATGTAATCCAATAGGAATGGTATCTTACTTATTGAGTTTGTGCCTAGATATGTGTATTGGGGATTGGTGTCTCCAATAGGTTAGTGTGTACAAACACAAGGGATTGATGTCTTTGATAGGTTGATGTATACTTCATGATTATAAACTATTCCTTATTTCTATAAGGTTGGATTTGGACAGTAGATCCAAGCAACTCTTCTCACCATGGTTTTTCCCATTCTGAGTTTCCACATATATTTGATGTTCATTGTGTGAAAATGTGCATATGTATTATTTCTATTTTGATTCATGTTTTGAGAAGTGACTAATGATAATTCATGTTGAATTAAAGATATTTAAATAGATTTGATATAGTGATCTTCACCCCTACTCTCAATATATTGTGTACCCTTCAATTGATATTAGATCCAAGTTCCTTTGAAGAAAATTAACAACTTGAGGTAGATTTAGGATGACACACTTAGTGGCTCGGGAAGGTTTTCCTTCAAATAAGGCACCACTCTTTCATGGATCCAATTATGCATTTTGGAAAGTAAGGATGAAAGCATACTTGATGGCCCTAGGGTTTGAGGTCTGTTGAAATCAATTGTGGATGGATATGAGATCCTTGAAATTCCTCCAAGAGATTAAACCAAGAAGAAGGCTTGTGAGAATAATGCTAAAGCAAGTAATGTTATTTTATGCGGTTTATCTAACTCTTAGTTTGTAAATATCATGCATTGCAGGATAGTGAAGGAAGTATATAATAAAATACAAAAATATACGAAGTTGATGAAAAATTTGAGCAAGCAAAGTTTCAAACTAAGGTGATGAAAAATTCAAACTCATTGAGGTTAGTTTGAAAGTTTGAAAATGAAGGAAGAGGAAAACATTGCCACAGTTCTGCCCTGGGTTGATGAAGTTTCCAATTCTATCAGAGGTATTGGTAAAGAACTAAAAGAAGGTATGATTGTGAAAAATGTACTTGTTGTGTGGTCTCACAAAATGCCCCATTTTTCCCCTTGGAAAAATGTGAACCCCCTCTTTTCTTTTCCTTGTTCTTTTTGTTTTTGCTCACTTTGGCATTGTTTTGATGCCCGACTAGTTGTTGTTTTCCTCTCATTTTCACTTGGCCTCTTTGTTGTCATATCCTTTTGTTTCCTAGTTTTGGTGTTTTGGTATGCTCTTAACGTTTAGTCTATTACCAGAAACTAGAATCCTAGAGTCCTGCGTTTGAGCCAAAAGAATTTGTATCTTCATAAGATTCTAACTCTGCCCAATATTTCATTGATCAAAATTTTAATCCCGATAATTTCTCTTTTATCGGAGTCCGATATTTTATTTTTTATTTTTTTCCTGAAAGTCCATAACCGGAGAGTCTACTTTAAAATTGTGTTAAATTTATATTTTAGACTCAGTTTTCGATCTTTCCTTTCGTTTTGGTTCTCTTTCTTTACAAGGTATTTCCTAGATCTTGGTGTTTGCTCTTTTCAAAAGTAATATCAAAAAGCTTTATTCTCGGTGATCACCAATCGATCACATATATTTCACGAGATATACCTTGCAAAGAATCATTGTGACATCTAATTTCCATGTATAATCACTGCGCTGTCTTTCTTCTCAAATAGTGAGCCAATGCAAAAATCTAGGTGTTCGTGATTTAGACCATAATTTGTAATAATTGCACCTTTATTCTAGGAAATAATGCACAATAATAGGTAATTAATGAAGGTGGTGAACTACCTATGTACTTGGCACCACCTCAAGCATGCAATTGCTTTTACAACACTCCACTTCATGTCATATTGCAAATTTGCTAAGGACATTGAGTTAACGAAATGACATCGGTGCACAAAGAGAGGTAAAATTTCAAGAAACTAAGACGTAGCTACAAAGGGTTTTGAAGTTGCATTCTGAAGAATCACCATTATTAACCAGAACCAAGTATGTTTCAAATAACTGATACTTTGTTAAGATTTTCTCATGCTAAAAATCTTGATAATGGTATTTCCCATTCTGAAATTGAAATGTTAATTATTCTTTGAGTTGTTAAATTTAATTGAAAATGAATTGAAAATTTTATGAAACATAAGTTTTGGTTAAATCTAACTCTAACTCGCACACAAGACACATATTTTGAAAATTGCATAGCACATTATATACAAATTGAGTACTTCTAATGCAAGGGTAGAAGATGAATTCAAGTATTGCAATTCACAATCCGTACCCATCAACATAGTGGTTACAAACACCCACATGGGATGGTCTTTTGACATTGAAATACGTTCATGGCTATTACAATAGAATGCTAGTCAATGTACCAAGAGTGCTATGGAAAATGGGTTACTTCTTGCAAGAGGGTTTCCACTAGTAATGGAAGCTCTTGAATTAGTTATGCAATGTATAAATCATTACAACCCAACCAAGAGGTTTGTTGAGAAATAAGGGAGAGTTTATGCAGACCTGTCATAGAAAGGAATCATATACACATTTGGCCTCCCCATCTACACAAAGATGTTCAATGTCGACTTGAAGACCAAGACCAAGACATATCAGAGCGATGAAGAGTGTAATAGAGAAATTATGAGCACCCAATGGTTTCAACAACCAATTACACAACAAAAAAAGGTAATTTAGAGGTCTATGTTTAAATAAGAAATTCAAGACATTATAACTTTGTTGAGTAGAGTAGATGGTTTAAGAGATGCAAGCGAATTTGAACCTTGGATGTTCGTGATAATATCTCGCATGATAGAGGGTCTTGTGGAGTTGCATTGGGGAAAATTGACAAGTGACAAACTACATGAACATATTACTACATTCCCCAAAACTAGATGATTTTACATGTCATCATATGTTATTTACTCCTGTGCTATGAGAGCCAGTAAACAAGGGTTGAAATAGATTGGTACTCTGGGCACAAAGGTTGGTAATAGTTTTGATATATGCACATCTACCCCAGATCACCATCCACGGGTATAAAGATGATTACAAAAAAGTGAATGATTTGTTCTCCATGAAATTGGTGAGAACAATGGAAGGTGATAAAGCTAAGAGATTATCCTTGGAAGCACAAAGTGTCATTCGGCCTATGGGAGGATGGTACATATAGTTCCCAACTTACTCCTATATCAGAGTGGAGGGATTTGATGGACACCCATTCATGCTACCCAGGTATCCTACAGATAAAATTGTTTTATTGGAATTAGTGAGAGTTAAAACCATCTCAGGCTCTTTATATCCATGCTTGCAAAAAGGCCTCTTTTAAATTTCCCATCACAATAGCAAATTATAAGTGTAGTGTAATTAGAGTGACTGATTTGTGTGAAGAAGAACTGAGGACCTACCATTTTGAAGAGCTCCCACTCTAGAGAGTGTATTATGATATTGAAGGAAATATTGCTAAAAATATAGTTAGTTTTTGTACTCATGTGCCTCATTTAGAATATTATTGGCTTAACTGTGAAGACAAGAACATGGTAATAAGAAGAAAGTATGAAAGAATGACTTTAAGATTTGTTCGGATGCTCAAAATTTATGACATCCCAGACCAATTGGAAGAAGATGATGGTCAGGTGTTGAATCAATTTTACAATGATGACAGGGTATATGATGAAACCATTCCAGACCTAGGTGTTGATTATGAAGATATGACATCAATTGATGACTTTACTAGACCACTCTTAAGGTTTTCTCAACACTGGATTGATGATTTTTGCAAAGGTTTGAGAGAAAGAGGAATTGAACCCATCTTCTTAGAAGATAAAAGAAGGAAACAAAGAGATGAAACTACTTTTGAAAGTGGAGAGCCTACCAAGAAGAAAAGAAAGACTAGTAAGGTGACTCCAAGTATTAGAATTTAAGAAAGAACCCCTAAAACTATAAGACAAGAAGTTCCCATAAAACCATTTGATAAATAGAAAGATGCAAACATAGGTAAAGATAAATCAAAAGTGAGACCTAAAGGTGCATCTTCCTCTACAAATAAACCAAGAACAAGAGTAATTATTGATGAAGGAATAGGAGCAACATAGAATGTTGGTGCACAAACCAGATCTGCATCTCAAAGGGTTGCATCATTATTTACCTCTCCCCCTTCTGTTAATATGGCTAGTATGAAACAAGCACTGGGAGGGACTCCTATAGCTCTAGAGGAAATTTTTGAAGAAGATGGAGGTAGAATTAAAGAACATGTGGAAAAATGGGGTGCTATGTGGGAGAAAGTGAAAGAAAAGAAGTCTAAAGACAAACCCATGGTACACTTGGTGATAGAATAAATTCAAGATACAAGCTCTAACCCCATAAATTTTGAAGAAAATTTTATTCAAGGAACACTCACCTCAGAGGCAGGAAACCCTAGCGTACTTGAAATGGAAACAAGGGAGATTGCAAAGAAAGATCCTATTGATGAAAGAATTATTGAAGATACTCTTGATTCCCAGCCTTTACTTGGGAATGTGAAAAATGTTAATGAACACTCACAGGTCTTTGAAGAATTAGAGAAAGGCCATGCTGAAACTTAAATTGAAAATAAAATTCTAGAAGAAGAAGCTACATAGTTTGCAGAAGATGGAATTGAAAATAAAGGGAATCCTGGTGTAGCAGTAAATGAAGAAGATAATGTTCAAAGAGATGATATAGAAAATATAGATATACATGAAAATACAAGTCTCCAAATAGAGGAGGTAGTGTCAAACCCTACCAATCCCGAATCGATGCTAGATATCACTAAAGAAACCCCCATTTTGGAAAATGTGGCAAGCCAAAGAGAAGAAGTTCCTAGAACAAGTGGTAAATGGGGACAAGGAAATGTTACAAAGGTACAACAAGATGATGATACACTTGATTGGTTAATCACGAAATTAGATTCTCCAATGGAAGTGGAAGTACTACCTTTGAATCTTAATAATTTTATACAAGTAGGTACTCCTAAACCTAGGCGTAGAGCAAAGACAAAGCATGCCATACAAAGGAATGCAGATGGCAATAGAACTATTCAGATAGCCACTCCAACAACTTATAAGGATAGACATGAGATAACGCCTAAGGAGTATAAGATCACAAGTATTAATCTTGGGCACTCATCTTGGCAACAAGAATTAGAGGAAATAAAAGTAAACTTAAATGCCACTGTTGCTAGAGTACATAAATATAAACAAAATAAAAGATAATTGAAAGAATGGGTTGCTACCTTGGAACACTTTATTAATTCATTGACTTTATTTGGTTGAGAAAAAGATGAACTACCCCAACATTCGGTGCTGATGTCACAAGAGCAAGTAGATGCAATTGTTGTAGTTTGTCATAAAATGAACAAGTTTGAAGAATGGATTGAATACTAGGTAAATAAAGGAGAAAAATTTATTACAAATGCAATAAGAAAGTACAAGGAAGCATGCCATCATTTAGAGAAATTGAAGAGGTTTGAAGATGAATGTAGATTTCACCAGGAGCATGTCATCAATGAAAGGTGAAACATTGAAATTCTCATGCAGTTAGATATCCAAGAGTTAATACAGAATAATGTAATATCAGGACATGAAATTTCATTGTCAGGAAAGTGGAAGAAATAGTTGAAATGGGAAGGTGACATGTTGATACAATGTGTTGAAGGATTTGAAAGAGTCACCATCGAGTGTAGAAGATTAATTAGTGAAAATAAAAAAATTATTCAAATATTGACACACCAAGGTTTTGATCCCCAAACATTAGGACAGGAGGGAAAGGAAGCTAAAGCTTTCAAGGAATGGATAGAAAGGATAAATAGAGATCATGTTCAATTTCTGATGCGAGAGGTCATTGATGAAATAATACAGTGCAATGTTATAGCCAAGTATGAAGCAGACAAAGCACAAAAAAATGACATCATACTTCGAGTAATTGAAGAATATATTAGGCTCAAGCTCACTTGGAGAGAAATACGAAGAATTTAAAAAGAGTGCATGCATCAAATATTAAGAGCTTTATGAGAATATCAGCCGAAGAAAGAAGGAAGAATCTTGGAGCTCGAGTCATAAGCAAAAAGAGAAAGAACCGAATACCAGATACTGAAAATATGATGAATTTTATTTTGGTTTCAATTTTAAATTTGTAGGTTGATCCCGGTCCTGGTAGGTGTTCCTCATTTTGGTATTTTTGATGAAGGAGCATCCTTGGTTCTTGGAAATCTTGCATCAACCAAAAAATAGTTTCTTTTAGTTTTTGTTGTTGTTCTGTTCTTGCTTAGTTCATGCTGGTGGATTCATCATATTTTCCCACCAAACCCTATGGATCTTTGTGTACATCATCAACATGTTCATTTTCCTTGTACTAATATTTGAGCATGATTGGATCTTTTTCTGGAAAGTTATCACTTCCAGAATTTTAGTGGAGTTTCTTGAACTAGCATCGGAATAATTTCAAACCTTTTTGGCCAGTTCGATCATTGTGGATCTTAACAGTGTGATTTTAATTGTTCCATGGAGTGTCCATGACTTCATTATAGGTCCACACTTCATCTTATGTACTTGTTGAAGAGTAATTCAAATTTGAGGCCGACCTATTCATGCGCATGTTACATTTTCTTCCCTTGGATAATGTGATGATCTTTGGCTGACGCAGATGTTTCCAGATTTACGGATATGATATAAAGCTTGTAAGAAATCATTAGAAAGGCAGTAGCAAAGTGATAAAATAGAATTCGATCTAGAAAAATAATATAGATTTTATTGTAGTATTCAACTCGCATATAGGAGCATGTTAGAATGTTGTATTTTTGAGCATGTTTTATCAGGCCTATGAGCCGAATCTGTAAGCCCAAATGTTGTTGACCGAATGTAACTAAGATTTTTGTTAATAAGAATATTTGCATCTACATTTTCCTCCATATTATGTGTTTCTTTCATTGTGTTACTCTTGCTACATGGTCCAGAGTGTTCTCCTTGAGGACCCTCCTACCGTGGCTATGCCAGATTGCTACCAGAGCAAGATTCATTCCTTGTGAGATGTTAGAGTTTGTGAAGTCCTGTTGAAGATATGTTGTGGGGTGGTGGATTGAGGATCTGACCTACAGCTATAGAGGACTTGTGTAAAGATGGCAGGAAGAAGAAATGGTAGAGGAAATGGAGCACGTGAAAATGCATACCCAACTATGATGGAGATGTTAAGAGGAATTTCTGCTAGATTAGATGCAGTTGAAAAGACCCAGAGGAGAGGTCAACCAGTTGATGATGTGAGTGATGAAGAAGTAGAAGTTTAGGAAGAAAGAGGAAGAGAAGAGAAACCTGGCCTTGATTAGGGAGAAGAGAGGTTCATAAGAGCCCTAACTAAGTGAACACAAGACCACATTTCAATCCACCGAATTATAATGGTAAATTGGATTCAAATCTATTGTTAGATTGGATAACAAAGATGGAAAACTATTTTAAATTTGAAGGCACCACTAAAGATAAGAAGGAGAAGTTTTCTTCTACAAAGTTGAGAGGACATGAATCCCTTTGGTGGGAACATTTGCAAATAGATAGGAAAAGAAGAGGAAAAGAAAAGATAAAGTCATGGGATTAGAATGTGAACAAGCTAAAGACAAAGTTTATGCCTACAAATTATCTGATTAGTTTGTTCAAGAAGTTACAAAATCTAAAGCAAAAAGAATCTAGTGTGACAAAATATATCGAGGAATTCTATAAGTTGAACATCAAATCTGGAGATTTGGAGGATGAGATTGAGAAAGTAGCCAAATATGTGAATGGTTTGAGGTCGTCTATATAGGATTAAATTAGTTTTATCAAGCTGGTGAGTGTGGAAGAGGCATATCAGTGTGCCCTAAAAATAGAAGAGAAGTTGAATAAAAGACATGAGTAGAGACAGAGAGGAAGAACTTTTACTGGAGGAGGAAGAGGATCTTTTCCAGAGCAGAATAAGGATAAGGAGGTCAGTAAGAATGAAAATTCATACCAGAGAGGTGAAGATAACTCTTACAAAAGAGGAGGTTATGGTGGTTATTGAAATGAAGGTTATAGAAGAGTAGATAGAGGACATGAGAAAAGGATATTCAAGGGAACTTGTTATAAGTGTGGTGGAGAAGGACATAGAGCATTTGAATGCAATCAAGGAGAGACAAGTAGGAAGAAAAAGAACAATAGAAGGACAACCTTTGTTGAGGAAGAACATACTGGATCATCTAATAAACCAGAAGATGGAGAAGTGTTGGTGAATAGGAGAGTATTATGTCAAAGTGAGTTGGAGATAGAGCCATTGCAAAGAAAGAATTTGTTTCGGACAAGATGCAAGGTAACTAGAAAATGTTGCAAAGTGATTGTTGATAGTGGAAGTTCTAAGAACCTAGTTTCTGAAGAGATGGTGACTAAACTGAATTTGGAAAGGTTGAAACACCCAAAGCCCTATCAGATTGCTTGGATTTAGGATGAACATAAGATACTAGTAAGTGAACAATGTTTGGTGAAATTAAAGATAAGAAATTACCATGATGAAGTTTTGTGTGATATCATGCTTATGAATATATGCCATGTTTTTTTGGGAAGGCCTTGACAGTATGATAGACAAGCTATTCATTATGGAAAGAAGAATATATACACCGTGATACACCTAAAAATGGTACATCATATTATGTCCGTAATTAATTAAATATTTTTAATATTTAATTAAATCTTCGAATTCTATCTCGCATATAAATAAATTTAAATAATTTATTTATATTTCTTCATTCTTTATTTTGATTAAATAAATAAGTTTATTTAATCATCTTTTCGTATTCATTTCTTAATTAATTAAATAAATATTACGATTTATTTATATTAATTATCATATAATCTTAGTTTGAATATCTTATTTAAATAAAGATTAAAATATTCTTCTTCTTCTAAATATCTATTTATAATTAAATATTTCAAATATTTAATTAATTCCTCTAATTCGATTCATATATCTATTTATAATTAAATATTCATAAAATATTTAATTAATTCTTCTAAATATTTCATATTCTTCTGAAGTCACATTACAATTAAATATTACAAAATATTTAATTAAATCTTCCATAGTATAAAAATCAAAAATCAAAATGCAATAAATGAAATTAAATAAATTTATTTATTTAATTAATTTTGGGATTTATCTTCAACACCCGTGAAACAAACTGCCAAAACAGAAAATTTAATTTTCTCTGTTTCTGTGCAGGCTTGTTCCCGTGGGTTGAAGACAGGAATCCATTCTTCTCTCCAACCTCTCAACCTCTCCCATTTTCTTCTCAACTTCTTCATCTTTCACCATTCAAATCTACCAGACAATTTCATAGCCGTAGATTCTTGCCAGCCAGGATTTTGCCTAAGAAAAACTATAAATATGACTGCCGGGAGCTCCAAATCATATAGAAGCTTTCAGTAAAATAACTATAGCCAAATTGCAAGTAGCATAGCATTCATAGCATTCATAGTATTCATAGCATTTTCATTTCATAGCAATAGAATCATGATATTTTTCATTCACAGCCCCTGTCCATATCCGTATTAGCAATTCCATTCCATCAGCATATAGAATAGAGGTTTTTCATTTGCATACTCATTCTACAGCAGCCATTTGGAGAAGCTTACATCAAATCTAAGAGTAGCAACTTCAAATTCCTGGAGATAGAGGAAGATGAAACGGCTCTGAAGAAACTTTGTTTGATTTTATTTCATTTAGCTTTCTTTAGTTTAATGTTTCATTTGTGTTTGTGTTTTCAATTAGATTGATAAATAAACAACATACACACTTTTGGCACCCACCGTGGGGCTTTTGCCCCCTTTTTTAATTTCTATTTGCAGTTTCTTTTGATAGGTTACAGGTAAAAATAGTGGAATAGCGCAGACAACACGTTTCGGGAATGTCATCTCCAATTTAGCGCATTTGAAGACTGTTACAGCGCCCGTAACACTTTTTGCAGCGCCCGTGATCAATTTTACAGCGCCCGTAACACTTTTTGCAGCACCTGTAACACTTTTTGTAGCACCCATAAAAAGTTTTGCAGCGCCCGTAAGAAGTTTTGCAGTGCCCGTAAGAAGTTTTGCAGCGCCCGTAATTAATTTTACAGCGCCTATAATGTCTGTTGCAGTGCAACTTTTAAATGGCAGTATTTTGTAATCTGTAATTGTAAATAGTCTAACTGACTCTGACGCAGCCGCAGACAGTTAATAAATTTCTAAGAGTAAAACGAACCAATCCTAGGGTAGTCATTTAAGGATAAAACGAACCAATCCTAGGGTAGTCATCTAAAAGAAAAAAATGAACCAATCCTAGGGTATTCATCTAAGGTAAAATGAATCAATCCTAGGGTAGGCACTTCATCTTTTATTTTGGGCTTAAAAGAATTTTCTTTTTATGTGAAGCAAAATCTTCACTTAGCTTAGAAAATTTTCATTTGGTGCTTAAAATACATTAGTGTTTGCTTTGTCTTTGGTGATAGGCCTATGCTCTCCCCTTAACTGGGTGATCAAAATGCCAAACTCACCTATTTCCCTTTATGCATTTTACAGCTTTATTAAAACCTTGTAGAGAGCCTACTCTTGTGGGAAAAAGTACTCACCCAAGAGGAACAACTCAAGTGGGTTCAAGCCAAAGCCAGGCTATTCCACCCCACTCTAAAATTTAAAGCAAAATTGGGGAAACCCTCTTTTGACGGTAGTGTGCATTGATAACCATCCCCAAAGCCTTTGTTCTAAAGGTAGGGAGGTCTCTTGAGGGAGTCTATCATTTGCCGCACCGAACGGAAACCCTACTACGAACTCCAGTGGTAGTATCTCACTGAAGTCGGCCTTCAACATCATTTCAATCATAGTGAGTGTTAACCCACTCCCAAGATACTCACCCATATATAACTGCTGCCAAGGATTGTCTGGGCTTCGTGGGATCCAAAGATCCACTTCCGGCCACCTCGAAAATGACTGAAAAGACAAACACGGGCACTGGGGTGACATGGTCAGGTGAGTTGAGGCATTTCTAAGATGTGGGCTATTGATTGCTATGATGACTCATCGAGAAACTAAGAGTGAGTCTATTTAAAAGTGCTTGTCATGTGTAAAACCTGTTAAAACACTTTTTGAAAAACATTTTGGTTATACACTTGATGTTTAGCATAGGACTTAAGACAACCATTTTAAAAACTTGTTTGAGGTGTTTTCAATATATTAATTTAGATAAGATCATCCAAAACACTCATTATCGTATTGATTAATCTCATGTTACGAGATTGGAAATCCACAAAATTTGTAAAGAAATCCGTTTCCAAAAGGATTAAGAAGCCAAAGAAAACCCTCAATCACAAGAAATTATTGAAGAAGCAACGATTCTTATATCAAAGTCGAAAAGTTTTACTCAAATATAGAACCTTTCTTCATAGGTATCATGATTGTGTTAGAGGTTTTTCAGATGATTATGCCATAGAGCCCTTGTATTCACAAGCTTACTTTCAAAGAAGAGCCCTTTCTCAAAGGCATAACCATAGTCAACGCATTCGTTTCAGTTATATTCCCCAACCAACAATCGAATATTCTACTCGTCCAAATCAAATTTTGCAATAGAGAACTTAGAATACATTAGGCATCTATCATAAAATCCATCCTTTTACAAAGCCATGATCAAAACTTCATAAAGTGCAAAATCATCCTTTTCTTGATCTTTTGCTTACATTCCCGCCAAACAGGATTTTCATCCTTTCACTTAGGGAACAACACAAGCTACAAGATTAGAAATTTTGTGTAAGTCATAGAATCTTCATTCTATCCTGACTTTCATATATATCACATAAATTGCACTATTTCAC
>VDFB02111919.1:0-18477 GCA_007258455.2 Sequoia sempervirens | reverse complement strand
ATATATATGGTAAAATTGGATGAACAAAGTTATAATTCACAAGTTGAATTTAAACAAATCACTTCCAACTCTCTTAATAATTTGATCCCAACTTCAAAGGTAGAACTTATACATATTAAAGATAATCATGATTGTATTTAACCTATAATAAAACACTTAAATGATTATTACATTTTATTATATATTTTACACCCTCCTTTGTAAGCAAGTACAAAATCTCACAATCTCAACCTGAGGAGTCTTGTGCTTCATTTGCTCAATCTTCTTCTACATCAAAAAATCCAAAAACATCACCCCATGATGGTGATGGGGGGATCTTTAGGTCTTTTCCTTCATGAGATGGAAATTCCCAGCTTTAAAAAAATTAGAAAGGATTTGCATTATTACGAAATAATCAATTCTTCTCATGAGCATTTAAATAGGACTTCTTCGTCTAAGTTGGAAAAGTGTTATGGGCTTAGATATAAAATTCTTTCTAAAAATAGATATAATGAAAAAATAAGATGAGGAGATAGGGATCATGTGAATTCTATAGCATAACTTTCTAAAAATTGTTTATGATTTAAGCCTTCATCCCTTTCTTCATCTCATGCTCCATCATCTAATATATTTATGATTTCTTGTGGTAAGTGAGAAAGCTTTTCTTCACAAGAGAAAAATTATCTCCTACACTTCTATCAAAGAAATAACATATTTTGTCGAGGCTCCTTAAATCTCACTGGATTACTCTTCCTCCTCCAACATGTAAGAAATTTTATAACAATAACTCATTTTGTACATATCATCAAGTGCATGGTAATTCTACCAGTGAATGTTAGGCCTTGAGTAGTAAAATATAACTTGTTGATTGTGGTGATCTTCCATGTGTTGATGTACCTAATCACTCTAAGCAATAATGATCTTTCTTCTATGGTACATTGCTTGTCACTATGTGGCATTTGTAGCTTCATATGTTTCCTCAATGCCATTTATGTTGGTAAAATTTTAAGTGCAACCATATTTTACATGGTAGCAACATGATAGTCTCTTCCATGGTTGCTTTACTTTTTACACTTTGGGGGCAAGGATAACTAGTTTTGGAAGGTGTGCATTCATTTCAAGGATCCCCTGCTCATTTATTATTTCCTTAAAATACCAACATAGAAAGCATGATGATATTTTAAGGGGGCATATTACCCCTATCTATTTCATAAACATCTTGTGATATTTGACTTAAAAACTTGCACTCTTGGTGGTGGTGTTATTTATAATGCCCCTGAGGCGTGCCTTTTAATGTTTGTCCCTCGTGATGTTAAACTTTGTACACCCCCTAAGGTGATTTTCATCCCTCGTGATGTTAAATGGTTCCCCATGTTAAAATTTATGCACTCCCCTAGGAATGATTTGCAAGATAGTCCATGAATTTAGCATAACACAACTTGCTTATTCATAAACTTGAGAAACTTTTAACATGGCCACCTAGCATAACATAACTTACTTTCTAATGGAGCCCTGTGTTTCATGAAATACCTATCATAACACAACTTGCTAGCCTTACGGAACCCATTATATTGCATGGACACCTAGCATAACACAAAATTTCTTGCCAATTGATCTAAGTAGCTCATGAGTGGTTTAACATAATGCACATTGATAGCCCTTATGAGAGCACTATCTTTGTGTAACATAAATTCAAGATAAGAAGTTTGGTATTTGAGACGAATTTAAGATTGAGGTCTCTTTTCCTTATCAAATTGAATCCTTTTAGTACTTACCTTGTATTTGTTTACTTCATGTTATGTTCATGTTATGTGTCATGTGCACTTTTATCATGTATCCTCTTTCTTGTCATGTTGCATTGCATTTCATACAGGTGTGTTTCTTTGTCCTTATGTTGTCTTTCCATAGGATCTTGAATCCTAAGGGCTTGCATGCTTTCATAGATTCAATGCCATCATATCTCTTTAATATTTGGATAATTGAACCCCTTTTGATATATTCTTACTTTAGTGTAAGTTCATACTCTCACTAAAGTGGGGGTTAAATTTAGAGTAAAGAATTATCACCCTTGACAATTTCACACTAGGTTTTTCTCCTCTATGTGCTTGGGCCTTATTATGCATTTAATTTCCTAATTGTGCCTCTAATTGTCTGTTTTAAAATATTTATCAAAAAATCAAATGTGCAAAATCAAAGTAGGCATTTAGTATTTTCCCTTGACACTTTGGTTCCTTGAATAGTAGGAATACTATTTAAGGCGTAGGGTTCCCTAGACTACCTATTTTGACTCCAAATTTATATATGTCGGTGTTGGTAATTTATTATTTAAAATTAATATTTCAAATGTCAGCTATTGGTATTTGATTTTTGGTAAATTAGAATTATTTTATATAAATATAATATTTTCTCAATTTTAAATAAGGAGAAATATATTGAGAATTCAAGTGATAAAAATCAAGTGTCTTAAAAGAATTCAAGAGCAATCGAGAGAAAAATTATCAAGATTATTGCAACATTTCATCATCCAAGTAGCATGTCATATGCCATGTGAGTTTGTGTTCATGTTTACATGTATTTTTTTATGTGTACTTACACTTGTAGGTCATCCAATCAAAACATATCACACAATAATTGATCCTTGACAGTGATGAGTGTGAATTTAGTTCATCAAGGAGATTAGATATGAGTGGTGAGTTGCAACAAGTTGTCAATTCATTACTTATTTTTCAATTATCCTAGATATCCATCCAAGGATATGTTCTCTTTTATCATAATTTTCCATTGTGGAGGTAGAAATATCAGCACAAAGTTTAACTAAGGAAAGCCCCTATATGGCACAACACTTCCTCTCCTCTCATGTGTGTAGGTTATAGATCTAAAGTGAGTTGAAGAAATATTGAAGGCTATTTGTTCATCCTTGCAATTAAACCCTACAAGTTGTCAAGTCGTGAAATTTGCATTTTCTCTTAACTGACAAAATTCTGACAATAAATCTTGGAAGATAGAAGCTACATACCAGGTACCTTAGGCCTGCGAAAGAAAATTTTAGAAATTAGGTGTGTAGTCTAGGATGTAGGATACTCTGGATTGGCTAAATTGAAATCCCAGGTTCTTCTGTGTCTACCTTCTGTATTTTTAGATTCCAATTTTGTTTTCCTATTTTTAGTTTCTCAAAATTCATAACAAAAATCTGCATTTTCATAGTATAGATAGTTACATCATTGCATCATACCAAAATCAAAATCCAAAAATATCTAAAGGATCTAGATCTGGGGTTGATTGATTCACCTTTTAGGTTGTAAGTCAATCTCATTTCCTTGTTGATTTGAATTCTAATGTATTTGGAAAAAGTATTGATTTTAGTTATCTAGTAATTAGACATAGGATCCCTTTTCTAACAAAACAACATGAAATTGTGACTATTGACAACAAACTAAAGAAGTAAACTAAGACTAACAAATGACACATATAGTTCCATTAAAATATTGGAGTACATTATATTCCAACACCCTCTCTTAATGCTACAACATCAAACTAACTATCAACATAAAAGCTAAACAATACATTATGCATAAGCTATTCTTTGAAAACAATTCTAGAACTGGTAAGAATTCTTCAAGTTTCTCTCAAGTATAGTTACCTAGCTATAATCCAAGTTCCAAACATCATTGGACACCATTTGCACATGAAGTGTCTCATCACGCTTGTTAAGGTATAATACTGAATTTCTAAAGTTTGGATATCACTTGAACTATTGGACACCAATCCTTACATGTATGTCTCATAACCCCAATGAGGTATACTTTCTTTGATCCACAAGCACCTCAGATTATTGAGCATCTATCTATCCTTTACTACATCCCTCTCTGTCTTCAAAGCATTCCAGGCCTTTCCAAAATAGAACAATTGCCTCATCTTCAATGAAGTCATCATCACTATCATTTGGTGGTTCTCCAAAAATGGTTGAAATTCTCTCATTTCTTACAACTGCAACAAGCTACTTAACAATAGTTGGATTTACACTCTCAAATGTCTTATTCTATGCACTAGTGGCTACTTTTTTCTATCTCTCTTTCTCAAACAAGTTGTTGACATCAATTCATCAAAGAGCATATTCAAGAGAAAAGCATGTCCTTTTCCATGCACCTAGACAAGAATATAATTGCAATAGTTATAGTAAATCAAGCAACTTTGATACCAAATTAAAAATTGAAATAATAAATAAAAACTCACTGCTAATTATTCATGAATAGAGTGCAAATTTATAGATGTAACTGACCTCAACAACTTCCTATAATCATGGTAACTTATTTGACAAAAAACTAAAACTATTGACACTGAACTGTGATTGTTGAGAGCAAACTAAAGAAGCAAACTAAGAATGATAGATGACACATACAGTTCCATTAAACTATTGGAGTGTTATATTCCAACAATTTATTGGACAATCTTAATTTAATTTTTCAAGTAGATTAGTTTCTTATGCAAGTTGATTTCTTTGATTATTTTGATAACAATTTAGATTAAGGAAGAAATTAAAGGTTCTTTTGAAGGTGCATAATATTTATGTATAATATAATCTATGAAATATGTCATTGAATTAATTGACACATTTGTGAAGTGATTTTTAATTCATTGGTTAAGTTAATGGCTCACAAGAATCCATTGAAGATTAAACCTACTAAATATAAAGGGTCACAAGCCTCTATAAATTGAGGTTGAGTCATGTTCCATACAAATTTAGTGGAGTGAACTAACCACCTAATGTTTATGTTCTCACTAAGAAAAGGGGCACATTTAATATCACCATTAATGAATTCAAAATAAAATTTTATCTCAAAAAGATCATGATTGAAAAATTGCAACAAATTTAATAAAGCAATATTACTATTACAAATTACAAAAGATATTGTTTAAAATTTTCCCCACAATGGTCATTTCTCATTATATTTGATTTTAAAGAGTTTGAACTTTTTTTGATGAATACATGTCTATATATATATATTTTTACCTGGGGTGAGACTAGCCCACTACAAGTGGACGCCATAGTCCGCATACAAGCCCATTGGTCAACCGCAAGAGCCGGGGGTTGAACTCGAGACCTATGAGGAGCAAACCCACAGTCCAAGCCAACTCCGCTACCCGGACAGACTAATACATGTCTATATCATCATTTATAAAATAGTTTACACATATTCTAAAAAGAAGTTGGGTGGAAAGAGTCACACCTTAAAAATCTAATAAGATAATAGTCTAGAACAAAACCACCAAAGCATGTACTAGACAGCAAAAACAAGAACAATAGAAAGAGGAAGTAGATCACAATCATCCGATTTACCTCATATATGAAGGGAATCCGAAATATCCATTGAAAATATGGTAGCTGATTCCCAAAACAGGTTCATATGTGGGAACATTTTCTTTTGGTCATGGGAAGTCATTGTATTCGAACTTGTAAAGCTTTTTCGAATGAATCTGACGACAAATCTAGGATCCTTCTAATTGTCTGGATGTATTTTCTGCTTCAGTTTTAGAGAAGCAAAGAAGAGCTCTCTCTATCTGAGCACCTCCGCCTAATGCCACCTCTCTCTGAAAATACGAGCAATAACTCTCAAACCCACTGACTGTCACCTGCAATCGGAACCGCAACATGAACAGAAACTCAACTTCAAGATTATTCATTTCTGATAGTTTTAGCCCCCCAACTTTTGCAAAATAGTCGTTGTTGTAATGCCTGCTTCCATAACATTCCATAATACAAGTTATATTAGTCTCATACATCACATATATTATGTGGCTTAAAACATTAGATTTTCACTGTTTCTGAATTAAACTGTGTGTTAGTTTTCGAATCAAGTTTTGGATCACTCTCTGTGATACAAAAAGAGTTGTAGGATCAACAAACGTTGATTCAAAAACTAACATATAGTTTAATCCAAAAACAGCAAACTCTCACAAGAAGAATTCATATCTAAGGAACAAACACTCACAAATCATCAAGAAACTTGGTAGCAACCATGACACTCGTAATGACTAGCCTGTGAACGTTGAGAGATGTCAAGTGAAAGCCGGGAATGTGGAAAAGTAGGCGATCAATATAAGCATATGCCACAACAAATGCCGAAGGACTGCAACGAGCATACTTGAAGATCCTCTCCATATACTTTTCTATCTTCATTGCAGGAACTTGCAGTGCAGAGAAAACACACATATTCTCTCTCGAAAACTTTTTCACCCTTCCCTTCCTGGCTACAAGCCTCTCCAGTACAGAAGCAACTACTGAAAGAATCCGGGGAATTCTCTTATATTCACCACTGCTTAAATCTGAGCACACATTTGCCATCTCAAGCAATTCGAAATCAACTAGTAGACAATGCACAACTCCAAATTCCACAAAGAGGGCATTTGTTTGAATGAAAAATAAATATTTTAATGATACTTATCAATCAAAGTAGTTTAAGAAATCAAAGATAAATTATTTTCAACTCTATGAAATTTTTACTATGAATCTTTATCAAGAAGTTAGTAGTTTTTATGAATCTTGATCAAGAAGTTAGTAGTTTTTCTAAGATTGAGAATGTCAATATAACTTTTAATATGAATCTTGATCAAGAAGCTAAGAGTTTTTTTAAGATTTGAAATGCATATAACTTTTACTATGAATCTTGATCAAAAAGTCAACAGTCTTAACTTTTACTATGAATCTTGATAAAAAAGCCAACAGTCTTCTTAAGATTTGAAACTTAAATACAACTCAAGAAACTAACAATTTTTTTATAACTCTTACTATGAATCTCCACCAAAAAGCTGAGTGTCTTCTTAAGATTTGGAATGCTAATGTTTCTGAAATTATGTTGGGGGAAGATTTGAAGGCTTAATTGTCTAGCGGATTTACAAGAGGAAAAAAAGATGGAATAACAGGGTCCCGATACCATGAGTATATGGGACTCCTCGTACTCCCCCAAATATGGGGGAGGCACCTAACTCGTGCTCCACAATACGAGGCCCTCGTACTCCCCCAATATGGGGGAGGCACCTAACTCGTGCTCCACAATACGAGGTGTACATACCTTACCCCCCTGCAGGATTTGAACTTGTGACCTCCCTGTCAAGAGCACAAGTTCTCCTGATGGAGCCCCTCCGGGCGCAATACCAAGTTATGCTCACGGAGTCGTCTTGGATTTAACGTTGCACGGATTTCGTGCTAATTTTTAATTGTTTTTACATTTTACGGACACCCGATTTGCACGTGAACGCATGGCTAGTGCGTGCAATTGCAGAGCTTGAACAAAAAGCTTGATTTCAGAGGGAGTTGGAGGTACGTGCTTGTTCTTTTTCGTTTGTCTTACAAGCAGGACAAGACAAGCATAACCCGTCTTCTGTAACTTGGAAAATAATGTCCTTTTCAATCATTTTGCCAACTCCGCAAGGCACGCTAATGGGTACTGGTGGTAGACACTACTTCATTTCAGCGTAATTTCTGGTGTCAGCCTAGTATCTGACTGCGCTGCGTATATAATAATTGAAAGTTGCGCAGTCTTAAAAGCCTGCTGAAGCCATTCTTCGCGTGGAGAATAAATGGTTATATCAAATGTAAAGTGGATTATTTTAATTCTAAGAGTCGGGAAATATTGGGCCGGTCTTAACCGGCACCTCTAAGGGCCACACTCTTCGTTGACCGGGCCCTGACCTCTTAATTTCCCCTGACTTTCCCGTTTTTCAAATCCCGGTCAGGTGAACAGAAGCCGTTTCCGTTCCCGATATTATTATAAAAGTATTACTGCTTATAAAACAACGGTAAGGTATTAATCTTTTCGTTATATTTAAAATAGACTTCTACGTTTTATCCTCCGCTATAAAGGTATTGATTTTCGTCTCTGGCTGAATTATCATCGATATTAATAATTAAAATATCAATGTATATTCAATCATTAATAATTAATATTGTTAAAAATAATTAAATATTTTTCAATTTTATTTTTTAAATAAATTAACTAATTACAAATTATTCATAATTGATATTTAATAATATTTTAATATTAAGTATTTTTTAGATTTTAATTTTTGAAATAAATCTATTAATAATAAAGTATTCATAATTGATGTTTAATAAGATTTATTTTAAAGATTTTTAGATGATAATAATAATAGATAATCAACAATCAATAATAATTAAAAATTAAAAAAATAATTACTAATAATAATTAAATTATTAATAAATTATTAATTATAAATCAATTATAAATAACAATTCTAATTAAAATTATTAAAATAATCAATAGTAAATTATTGATTATTAATTATTCAAAATTAAAAAAATTTAATTACATATAATAATAATAACATTAATAATAAATTATAGTTAAAAATCAATTTTAAATAACAATTTTAATTAAAATTATTAAAACTAATCAATAATAAATCATTTGACTAGTTCTACATGTTACAACCTAGATTGATAAACTATTTTTTTAATCTTTTACATGCCTTTAATTGGAATTTATAATTCAACATAGAACACAAAGTGTCTAGATTCTACAACTCATACATTGCAAACAAGATTGTATTGAAACTATTCAAGACTACACTTCTCAATTCTTATCCTTAATTGTGCCCATGGAATTTCATCATCTAAATTATATACTCCAACTTATCTTTTTAAAATATCTATTACCCCATATCCAAGAGAAACTACTTTTTAATTGTTGCACTTTTCTTTTGTACCTAATTAGGGAGCAATTGAAGTTGATCAAAAACTCACATGACTTGGGGGAACCTTCTCTTCTCCTCATCTTATTGATAACATCCATGATTATTATTTGTATGTTTCTTCCTTTATCCTAATTGATAAACCAATATAAATACATCATACATTACATAATGATTTGATCTTCATTTCTCTCAATGAGATGCCTACCCTTTAACTCCTAATAACAATTATATGAAAAATTATGATATATGTGTTCCACCTCCTATTATCCACTATGCTTCTATAATCAATTTATTTTGCAACTATTTCATCATATTTTCTCCTTTCCATTTTTATGTACCCCTATTCTTCAATCGAAAGACTTCATGGATGCCTCATTTTTTATGATGATTTGATGGTTGTTGATCCTCTACCCAATTGATCTTTTTTTTACTCACTTTGTGTTTCCTTTTCACTCTTCTTCTCTCTAGCACGACTTGGGCCATGATATAGAGCAATAGATCTCATCAATGGTGTTACTAGTTTATGCACCAAGATGACCAAGATTTTACCTACACTCTTATTTCCACATGCACCTATCTAGTCACACATTCATCTATCATCTTCACTATTCCTAGTAGCTATCTTGTTGTAGATATTACAATAATTCACTTCATCCATTAAATTCAACTTAGTATGATGAGTTCAATGAATTAGTCACTTCGGCCTTAAATTCTTGAGCCCTTTTCACTTCTTACTATAGTCATTATACTCTCATATGACCCCATGATAAGAATGGAATCCATTCTCATGTCCATGAGTACTCTTCCCTTCTATTTTCCCAATACCTAGAACTAATCAATGGCCCTTAAAACCTTATAGAAAATCAACTTCTTCCTCTCTTTCCTCATCTAGTATTAAGTGTAAAAAAATAATGTTTATGTCCACAATAAATAAAAATACATAAAAACATGGTAAAATAAAAAATAAAAAAATAAAAACATGTAAAGCCTAAGAGAAATTTCAAAGCACCTCAAAGGTACTTATCTATAACAAATTATTCATCTAGATCAAGATGTTATAGCTTATTTTTCTTTGTTTCTATCAATGATCCATGTATGAGCTTCATTCTAGGATGAGTTGCTAAGCTATGGTTCCTTTCTTCCCCTTCTTTTAGAATGAGCATAACCTAATATTAGACTAGTCCAAGTTACCATCTCGCTTCATTCCTCCATCTCTTGATCCCTTTTATACACTTTATTCCATCCTTTTTGTCTCAAATTCTTTGGTCTTAATGCCTCAATCTTGGAACAAGACAAGGGAAGAATTTTATTACTTTCTCCTTTGTATCGCTTCTACAACATCCAAGCCTAACATCTACACTACTTTTGTCTCATTACTATTGCTACACTTTCTTACTATCTCCATGAGATACTATAGTATACACAAAAATGTTGGATCATAACAAACTACTTGGTTTTACCACTGCATAAAATTAGGATCATGTTATAAACTGAATAGTCTACTATAGTGATCATTAATTATCCTTAGATCTTCTTTTCTTCTTCTTTTTCTTGATCTTTGATTACACTGATGTTTTAATCTTATCTTTATTTTGATCTTTCCTCTGCATTACTAGCCTCTATTTCCTCTTCATCTTTCTCCTTTCCTTGATCCTATTTTCCCTTTGCTTTGATTCCACTTTTCCTTAGCTTTCCCTTCACTATTATTTTTTTCTCTTGTTTTCTTCTCCTTACCTTTCCACTTTGTTTTGGATCTTAGTTTTTCTCTTAATGATACTATTTGGTCTATGAAAAGTGGATAATGATGATCCATACTTTATTCACTATTATAACTATTAGGACTAACCCTAGAAACTCAAAATAAAGGTGTTGATTGAGTTTCTTGCATCTCTTTTCTTTTGTTACCTTTCTTTATGATTTTTTATGTCATTTTCACTCTACTTTCTCTTGCTTTCTTTTATTGGAGGTATTTATTCACTATATTATATATTTCTCCTTCACTTGTATCATTCAGTACCTCATCCTCTCACATACTTCTTAATCTATCATGTTCTTTCTTTTTTATTAGTCCCTTCCTTGATATTAATGGCATGTCCCACTTATCTTTCTCCCCCATTGTCCCTCTTCACTCCTATCATTACCTATCAAGTGTTCACATTGAGGGCATCTCCTTATTTTCTCACCTTGGAGGTATGAGCTAGATATTCCTCATTCTTTTGTATCTTCTTGATCATCCTCTCCCCTTATGGGGGCATGACCTTGGTGTTCCCCTTGCCTCTAACCACTCATAGTCTCCTTTTCTTCTTAATAACTATCTTCTTCACTTCTCAGGTCATAATTTTACCACTCTCTATTAGGGCATATCTTATCTCGCTTCCCCCTAGTTACCCTCTCTCTAATTTATGCATCTTAGGGAATTATCTCATTATAGTTATCTAGATCTTTCAATCTCTCTCCTTCTCATATCATTTCATCAAAATCCTTAACATTATCCTTTCTCCATCTTCTTGTTGGTCTTGTTTTTAAACTTTCCAACTTTAAACTTTTTGCATTTGAATTCTTTTGTCAAGTAGTTCCTAATAAAATATGCCCCAATTATCCTTAAATGTCAAGTCTCTCATCATTTTAAAGAAAAACCTCCATTATTTTAACTAGAACCCTTAGAAATGATAATGTAACTCAAACAATTTTATGGAAATAATTAAATCTCAAAATTTGTGAGAGATGGTACAAAATATTTTTACAAGGATGTTCTTGATAGGATTTCTCCTAATGTGGCAAGATTTTGGATCAAAATTCCTCCATTTGGTGAGATATTAAGAGTTCAAATTTTCACTGAGTAGTTTGTGAAAACAATTAAATCATGAGTTTTATAAAATCTAAAGCTAAATGGTTTGGTAAGAAAATTTGTGATATTATTATACCTAATGTGGCAATATTTCACAAGAAAAGACTGATCTAGGTGAAAATTATGCATTAAACTTCATTTGCTAGGTTGGCAGATTTCTAGAACAAAATTTATAATGTTTTGCTAAAGTGAATTTGAGCACTTTCTAAATCCATTAACAAGTTCACAATTCCAATAGTTCATCAAAATTATAAAATTTGTATTGTTTGTCAATGGATTTTAAAGGTGTATCAAATTTTTGATATTCAAAATCTTATTTATTGAAATTTGAAAAAATATATTGACATTTCTTGAAAGTTTTAATAATAAATGAAAACTTGTCGAATTTTTAATATTCAAAATCTCATTTTTTATATTTTTGTAGTTTCATGTGTGTTCCCCTCCTAATCTTGTCTGATTATTTTGAAGTGACCAAGGTTCATAACTAAACTATAGTTCATTCTACATGTGCATATAATTCTGAGCTCTTGATATAGCAAAGAAAAAAAATATTATTCTACTCTAGTCAAAACACAAACAACACTTAGATTTAGTATAAGATTTAACCAATCATAATGAAAACATAATATAAAGATGAATTTTCTCAAATGTTGTGGTTGTAGAAGCTCTTTTGAAATCTATGCAAAATATGGGAGGATAAACAATGCTTGTGAACTATTGGGACAAAATCTCTCAAAGAATTGTAATCTCATGGAGTACACTCTAATTAGAAAAGTTGCATCACTATCCTCATAACAATCTCTCAATTTGTTTGTGTCTATTGTGTTACTCAATTTGAAACTCAATTGTGGTACATTAATTTCATTGTTAAATTGTCATTTGTGTGTCAGGTTTGTCAAAATTCATAATGATCAATTTTTAATAAAATCATAGATCATGTGGTCAAAATCTAGAATGTCGAATTATAAATTCTTTTAATGAATTTTAATTTTAGATAATTAATAACCAAAAATTTATTATTGATTATTTTTAATAATTTTAATTAAAATTGTTATTTAAAATTGAATTTTAACTTTAATTTATTATTAATGTTATTATTATTATGTGTAATTAATTTTTTTAATTTTAAATCATTAATAATCAATAATTTACTATTGATTATTTTAATAATTTTAAATAGAATTGTTATTACTAATTGATTTTTAATTAATAATTTAATTATTATTAGTAATCAATTTTTTAATTTTTAATTTTTATTGATTGTTGATTATCTATTATTATTATCATCTAAAAATCTTTAAAATAAATCTTATTAAATATCAATTATGAATAATTTATTATTAATAGATTTATTTAAAAATTAAAATAAAAAATGGCTTAATATTAAAATCTTATTGAATATCAATTATAAATAATTTATAAGTAATAAATTTATTTAAAAATTAAAATTAAAAAATATTTAATTATTTTTAACAATATTAATTATTAATAAATTTATTTAAAAATTAAAATTAACAATATATAATTATTTTTAATAATATTAATTATTAATAATTTATTGTTGATAATTATTAAAAATCTAAAATTTCAAAAACTAAAAATAATACTCTTATAGGATGAGATTAGGGAGGGATAAAAAGCGATTGGAGTCTATTTTTAAATATAATGAAAGATTAATTTTCTTATCCTTTTTTTACAGTGAAAGGGCTAATACATTTTGATGTACGGTTTATACTTTTATAATATAAGACGGAAGCGTTCACTCTAACTGGGAAAGTCAGGGGTGTTAAGAGGCTGTGGGCCGGCCACTAAGGAGTGTGCCCGCCGAAGTGTGTCGGTTAAGCGCTGACTGAGAGCCCACTTATAGATGTCGAATGTGCTTCACTACCCTGCGGCGATATAAATAAGATCACCTGCAATCCCATAAACATAAACCATACCATACCCAAATCCGTATTCAATTTTCACGATGTGGCCGATAGCTAGTTCCTCTTCCAGCAGCTAACTACGGACCACCCGACTAGGTACCTCATTTCTATTAATTCAAACATCTAACTCCTTTTATAGGCCTCGTACAACTAACATGAGATATTTACAGGCAGTTGACTAGGAGAATCTTAATAATGTGCCTGCCTTGTATCGGACATCTACCACTTCCAGCTGTGCGCATCGTTCCCCCTCTTTTGTCTCACCTTACAAACAAACTGGAACGATTAATGATTTGCCCACTTCAAAGGTCCCCATAAAGGGGAATCTCTCGTTTGTTTGTTTGCTCCAGCGTGTTAGGAAGTAAGATTATTAGAATATCAAAGAAGTTTCACAGAATGGAATTTTCCAGAATATTGAAATAACTAGAAGTTGTTCATAAAAAGAACATTCTAGCTATAGAAGTCTCTAGATTACTAGAAGTTTCCAAGCTCCACTATAAATATGAAGCTGTTCATTACAAACAGCACTGCAGTTGTAAGTTGTTGGATTGTTTGGAATACAAGTTAGACTGTTATATTTGCAGCTGTTGTTTATTATTTTTATGCCCTGTTTTGCCCTGATTTTTATTTATTTGTTGCTGTTGTTATATTTTGGGCCTGTTTTAACATGGTATCAGAGCTAGATTTGGCTAGATTCAGCTGGAGATTCATCTAGAGGTTCAACTAAAAATATTGTTAGAGGGATATGCTGCAGGAAAATATATTGCTGGAAGTGGTTTGTTTGCAAGGCTGATATATTATTGGAGTGATATTTTGTTGCAGGGCTGTTATATTGCTGGAGTATTGCTAGATTTGTTTGAAAGTTGATTTTTTTTCTAACATGGGCTCTTCAAATGAAGTTTTGCCTATCTTTGATGGAAGTGGTTTTGCAGATTGGAAGATTGCAGTCAAGAATGCTTTGAGAGAAAAGGCTCTATGGAGGATAGTGAATAAGGAAATTGGAGAACCTCAAACTGATAGAGAAAAGGAGTTGTGGAAATGCAAGTTGGAACAAGCTAGAGGTATTATTGGTAAAGCTTTGAGCCCTAATCTAAATAGAAGATTTGTTGATGTTGATAATCCAATAGAGCTGTGGGAGACTTTAGAAAAAGATTATAAAGATGCAGACATTGCTAGCATGTTTAGTATAGAAGAAAAATTGATGAATTTAGATCCATCTGATTTTAAAAAAATGTCTGATTACTTCAATGAAGTTACTTTTTTAAATGCCCAGCTAAAAAAAATAGGTGTTGAATATGCAAAAAAAGATTTTCAGTTGATTGCAATGGTTGAAAGTAAGCTTCCCCAGCCATATAAGGTATTTAAGGAATCAAGAAAAAGGGTTCTTCAACTAAATCCCAATACCCCCCAGCAAACTTTTGATCAATTTTGCAAGTCTGTTTTAGATGAAGAAGTTCAGCTTATTAAAGAAGGGCATATTAAGAAGAATCATGCATATACAGCCAAAAGTAATTTTTTTAGAAATGATGGAAAGAAGAATTGGAAAGGAAATAATAAATTTCAAAATAATGAAGGTTCTAACCATTTTTCTAGAAATGATGGTGCAGAAAAGCAAGCTGGAAGAAAACCCATTATTTGCAGGTATTGTGGGGGTGAAAATCACATGGAAAAATTTTGTCTGAAGAAGAGGGACAATGAAAGGCAGCAATATAAGTCCAAGCAAGAAAGGTTTAATGATGGAAAGATGGATAAAAATAGCTTTCTGGCTGTGTCCGTTCAAAAACAAGGAAAAGGTAAATCCACTGTTAAAGGGAGTTATTTTGCTTCAGATTTTAATAAAGAATGGATTCTAGATTCAGGAGCATCTTATCACATGACTGGAGATAGATCTTTATTTGTTGATTTTAATGAAGAAATGAATTTTGATCAAGAAATAACTATTGGTAATAAAATGAAGCTTCCAGTTTTAGGAACGGGAACTGTTAATGTGACAAAAGGGACTTTGAAAAATGTTTTATTGGTAAAAGGATTGGGGGTAAATCTTATTTCAGTATATAAAATTGTTCAGGCTGGATATGAGTTTGTTGTCAATGTTGATCAAGTTATTGTTAGAGATAAAAAAAAACCCAAGCAATATAATTGCTATTGGTAGAGTTGATCATGAAGAGAGTCTATTTAAATTTGTGGGGTTTGTTGATGATAAATACACACTCTCTCATGCTTTTATTGCTCAGACAGATTATATATCAAAACTTTGGCATGCTAGACTTGGACATATAAATTATAGGAAATTACAAGATATGGTTAGAATGGATATGGTTAGAGGATTAACAAAAGTTTCAGCTTCTGAAGGTGTTTGTGAAGGATGTGTGTTAGGGAAACATCACCGAGAACCTTTTGATTCAGGAAAAGCATGGAGAGCTAATCATCCACTACAACTCATTCATAGTGACTTATGTGAACCAGGTTATACTTCACTCTCAGGTGCCAGGTACCTTCTCACTTTTATTGATGATTATAGCAGGAGAGTATGGGTTTATTTTCTTGAAAAGAAAAATGAAGTATTTGAAGTTTTTTAGAAATTTAAGGCACTAGTTGAAAATCAAAGTGGGAAAAGAATTAAATGTTTAAGGACGGATAATGGGGGTGAATATTGCAATTATGAATTTGAGTCATTCTGTGAAAGTTGTGGTATTAAAGTGCAAAGAACAACTCCTCATACCCCTCAACAAAATGGGGTGGCTGAACGAATGAATAGAACTCTTTTAGAGATGGCTCGTTGTATGTTACATTTTAAAAGTTTGGATAATAAATTTTGGGGTTTGGCTGTCTCTTGTGCTGCACATATTTTGAATAGAATTCCTACTAATGCTCTCAAATATGTTACTCCTGAAGAAGCATGGAGTGGAAAAAAGCCTCATGTTGGGTATTTTAAGGTGTTTGGATGTGTTGCTTGGGCACACATTCCTGATGAAAAGAGAAAAAAATTAGAACCAAAAGGTCATAAGTGTTTGTTTATGGGTTATAGTGAAGAATCAAAGGCTTACAGGTTATATGATTTGACAACAAACAAGGTCTTTGTTAGTAGAGATGTAAAGTTTGATGAAGAATCACAACTTATACCCACTTCTCATTCTACAACAGCAAATGCTTCCAACCTTTCAGATATTTTCCAAGGAAATATTGATGAGGATGAGTTGTGCACTTCTACAAATGATGAAAATATCATTGAAAATGAAACAACTAATGTTTTTGACCAGCCATTTTCTGTAGGTAGTGATGATGAAGAAGAAGGCTTTTCAGCTAGACAAAAGACAAGGAGCATTGAAGATATATATGGGCAAGGATCAAAACTTCAAGGAAGAAATGGTAGTGCTTTTATGGCCAAAGTATTACAGATTGATGATCCAATTTCATATGAGCAAGCTAGAGAGAAGAAAAAATGGGAGCAACCTATGAAAGAAGAATATGGTGGTGATATAAATGACAAAAAAACTATTGGAAGCTATGATTTTCATATTGGGTCAAGTCCAATTACATGGAGCAGAAAAAAGAAAATTACTACATCATTGTCTTCTTGTGGAGTAGAATATAGAGC
This sequence comes from Sequoia sempervirens, assembly GCA_007258455.2. Classification (NCBI taxonomy): domain Eukaryota; kingdom Viridiplantae; phylum Streptophyta; class Pinopsida; order Cupressales; family Cupressaceae; genus Sequoia; species Sequoia sempervirens. Next base: position 1,412 of record VDFB02111919.1, on the reverse strand, counting down.
AACAAAAGACTTAGGAAAGGAAGCACTTTGGATTCGAAAGGTGAACATTAAGGGGGGATAGTGTTATAATGTTCCCCTCTCCTTTGTATCTTTTTTGTAACATTCTATCCAATCTTAAGGGGGGATGTTAGGAAGTAAGATTGTCTAGAATATCAAGAAGTTTCTAGAATGTAAGAATTTTCCAAAATATTGAAATAACTAGAAGTTGTTCATAAAAAGAACATTCTAGCTATAGAAGTCTCTAGATTACTAGAAGTTTCCAAGCTCCACTATAAATATGAAGCTGTTCATTGCAAACAGCACTGCAGTTGTAAATTGTTGGATTGTTTGGAATACAAGTTAGACTGTTATATTTGCAATTGTTGTCTTTATTTTTCTGCCCTGTTTTGCCCTGTTTTGTTATTAATTACTGCTGGTATATTTTTAGGACTGTTTTACCGCAGCGTTCAACGATTTCTCTTGACCCGCAAGCTAGAGCATTGGCTTCTTAAAACTTTCTTTTGTTCTTCTGTGAGGTTGTTGTGCCATGTGGCACTGCGCATTAACCAGTGCGCACCATCCACACCGTTTCTAAGTTGTGTCGTGCCATATGCGTTTGCCATGAATCTTACCACTTTTTATTGATCCTGTCGAAATTTCCTGAAATTTATTCGAAACACCGGTAATCGTTACTTTTAAAGAGACAAGAACGTTCTCGTTCCTAATTTGGGTTTAGACACGGCCAGCGAGTCCCTAATCAAAGTGGCTTCCGCGGTTCTCTATTAAACTTTTTAATCGGGAAAGGATTCACGGTAGAGTTTGTTAATTTAAATTTATACCTTTCGAAAGTTTCTGAAGATCGTTTGTCATTTTTATTTTATTTTAAAAAGAGAATATTATTATATATTCAATGAAAATGATCACAGCTCGAGGTTTAAACGGTTTCTGGTCCGAAACAATCAATAAAGTCAAAGCTGATAAGTAGCAAGAGCTATAACACTCGGGGATGGAATGGGGTGTCCCCATCGTTTGGTTTTCTTTGGAAATTAACATGTTCAAGGTCATCTAGGGGCCCTCCAACTTAAAACAACACCTCTTATTTATTATAAACTCGTGCTTAAGAGTTTGAATATTACTTTGATATTAATCATATAAAGTAATATACTATCATCATATGCATGTCGTTTTCCTAAATAGTTGTTAAAATATGACTCAATATATCACTTCAATTTCGAGGGGAAAAGAGATTATTTGATTTATATCATTTTTGTAGATATTGGGAGTTGTATAGCATGTGGTGAATGGGGTTGTTTGTATGAGTTTGGTATTTTTGAGTAAATATTGGTAAAATGATGGAGTCTAACTTGAGTGAATCTTTAGCCATCTCAAGAGTATGGACTCAACATATGTCTTACCATTTTTCTTAGTTGGAT
>VDFB02111918.1:0-46964 GCA_007258455.2 Sequoia sempervirens | reverse complement strand
ACACCATTTGAGCTTATACCTTGCATCCATTCACCTACCCACAATCACTGTTGCATTCCCTATAACTTCATGATCATTTAGAGATAGGTTTCATGTTTTTTTGCCATCAAAGGAGCACATATTTTTGGCATGCCCAGTGAGACCCACATCACGGGTCTGCATTTTATTGTTTGTTGTTGTTTGAATTTTGTAGGTTTGGATTTCTACACACAAGGGCGAATCTACTCGGATGTGCGAACTCGCTAGTTACAGAGGAAAAATTGTGATCGACAAAGGGGTATGTGTAGGATCATGATGGGCCAAAAAGTGGCAATATGATGGGTATGTGGCTAAGAATTTTCTTTTACCCAAAATTGACGAAACGAAAACCGTTTTTAAAGGAGATTCTTAGCTTTCCACCAATATAAATTATGTTTTAATTTGAATTTAATAAGTAATTATTATTCATTTTCTATTTGAATTATGACTGAAGTCCTGATTAATAGGCTGATTGAAAAATGTCTATAACTTTCAAATGGTATCACATTTTGAATCCAAAACATGTGTCACATTCTATGCTTTGCATACTATAGGATTAAAAAAGAAAAAAAAAATTCATGAAGATTTGACCAAGTTAAGGTGGTTAGACATGAGTTTTTATATTTTTTAAAATTTGCAATAAAAAATTCATAATTAATTATTTAATTGGAAAAAAATCACAAAAAAATACGCATCACAATGAGACATGAGTCCTCTACTTATATCTAAAATCTTATAAAAAAATATTATTATTTTATTGTGGTTAGGGTGGTCAGACAGACACCTACTTCTTATTTTTTCCTTGAAATTTAAGTACTATTGCATTGAAATTTCAAAGTTTTACCAAATAGATTTAAATCCAGTAGTTTAGAAACTACATTCAATTTTCTACATATTCTATTCTTACATATTTTTGAAATAATATAGATAACTTATTCAAACTTTTACTTCAAGTTGTGTAACTCTTATTTTTCTAATTTTTTTGCCACTTAAGGGCCTATTTTTTCCATGATGATCCTGCATATACCCAAAGGTGAACATGATTTCGCCCTTTCGTGAAAAGGGACAAACTTGAAGGAAAAGTTGAGATTTTTTAGTACAGAGGCATATACGTTGGAGGTTTCTCAGAACAATCAGTATTGCTAACCATAGATGGGAGATTGACCTAGTTATAGAGGCGACTGCAACTTCGCCCCTTTCCCTCAATAGGTGTTTGTGAATTCACCCATCCATACAAATAGGTGATCTTGATCATCAGACAAAAGCGAATTCATCTCACATAGAGGTGAATTGGAGGTATTCCTGAACCCTAATTTTTTGATTTGAGCTTCAATTTGATTTTGATTTCAAGTATGGATCCGCTAACTTGTCTATATGTGAGTGTGTGTTTTTTTACTAACGTGTGTGCAACAAATTGTTTGTCTAAGACCTTTGGCATTAAACTACTAACATATATTTTTGCAGGATGATTGGTCAAAGACCCCTTTAGTTAGCTATGTTTGTTGATTTTCATACTAATATAGGTACACGTAGATTAATTAAAGGGTCAATTTACATTGTTTGTTGTGTTTGGGAGCAATTTGTTGACTCACCTTGTAGCTTTCAATTTTCCTGGGTGATGAGAAATCACAACTTGTTCTAGTCTAGTCCAGTCTACCTAGAAGGTGCTAGTGTGTCTAAGCTATCCACTTGTGTTATGTGAGAGCTTGGGGACCAAAAAAATCATCTAGTATCTTCTTCCCTTAGTGGTACCTACCTGGGATTTCATCACCTTGGGGATGATCCCAACCATGTGTTACCGATGAGGTATATAAAGGGGGGAGAACTAAAGTTGTACCCCAATCTAGTCACATCATGTTTAGTGAAGCATCGAAGCTAGGGTGATACCTAGATAAGACATGTAGGGTTGGTTTGAGTTTCAAGTACCCCGCTTGAGCTCCCGACCCACACTTGTGATGGATTGGTGTTCACGGTTGTGCCTCACATACCTAGCATATATCGAGGACACACGAGATAGCTTGTATAGCCTAGATAGAGACCCATGTTTTAGCCACGGCTTGTTGTAGTGCAGGGGATGTGCACCATACCCCAAAGTTACTCACCACATACTCCCTTGGGTTGAGATAGAAATCCTCATGGTGGACTATGATAGTCTCTAAGAGAGAGTGTGAAGGTGAGCCTGTGGCATCTGTTGATGACCTTGTGCCACTAAATCACCAGCTATCCACCTTTGTGAGAAAGGGTGATCTAGATAACTACCCTAGTATCATGAAGTATTAACCCTGGGTTGTCCACTCAAGGTTGTGGGCCTACATCAAGTTTTCAAACCTTCAATAATAATTTTAGGATCATGGTGCCTAACATGTCTTCATTGTGTGATACCAACGCTTATTTCCAGTTTGAGTCAGTTAGGCCTTTCTATCTATTGTTTGTTGTGTTTTCTATCCTTTGCCACAGTTTGTCCATGCCCTTAGTGGTGAATTTTCTTCTCTTAGAGGTGAATTTTTTTGTGGATAGGTGATCCCGCCCAATAAAGGGAGATTTCATGTCTAAATACAGTCTATGTCATCCCTCTGGGAGAGTTCATCCTTGTTAGAGGCCAATTTGCCTATGGGTCCCCTTTTTAGGTGACCTCATGTCTGCCTGTTCCCTGGATAGGCATGTCTACCCAAACCTTAGCTGAGTCTACGTCTAGTCCATATCCTTTGTGTTGCATATTCCCCTAGAATAGGTAATTTTGTCTTCTCCTTGGACAAACCTGTAGTACACAGGGGTGATCCCGCATCTTGTTCAAGTCTTTTCTATCTATACACCTCTTAGAATAGGTGAACCTATTGTCCATAGGAGCGAATTTGTGCTTTCCTGTGTCATCCTCATTTGTATAGTTCAAGACTTGGGTGGATTCGTTTGTCTTATAGGCGATCCCATTTTATGAATTTTTGTTCCCTTTCCATACGTCTCAAGAAATAGGTGAATTTTTTGTCCATTGATTTGCGATTTTGACCCCATCCGTACATTTCAAGACTTAGGAAAATGTGTCATCCCTATTGGATGATTTTTAAAATCGAGTCCGCTTGTTCCCTTTTAGTGTTCTAAGGATTTAGGTGATCCCACATGTCATAGAGGTGATCCTATCATACATTTAGGTGATCCTTCCCTTATATAGGAGAATTTTTATCCTGAGTCCACTCGTTTCCATTGCACCCCAAGATATAGGCATGTTTGAGTTTTTGATATAATCAAGTCTTCCCAACACAGGGGTGAATATGTTAACCTTGGATAGGAAAGGTGGTGACTTGAAGAGATAAATTTGTACTACACAGAGGCATATTCGCTATCCATACAAAATCTAGAGAGTTAATCCTTTGGGCCACTAAAGGCATGTTGTTTCCAACTCCTTTTCTGCCATCTAAATTTTTTTATCATCATTCGTTCGCCCATAATTGTCACTTTAGTCTGTCTACATTTTTCAAAATTCATCCATTCATCAATCAAATCATATAGGTGCATCTTAGAACATCCCTAGATTGCATTTTCATCATCAGTTTATCAATCCCAATCCCCTAAGCTTTGTTTTAGAGGTTTTTATCCAAGTTGTCTTAGGTGTTTGATCCCAATCATCATCCTCCACACTTACTGAGGATTTTTATTCATCTCAAGTCAGTAATCATCCATGTCCCAATCAATCTACTTCCATCGTGAGGTAGATTTGGTGTCATAACCATCTTTTTCATCATCTAATCCAATTGTCAACATCTTACGTCACCTAGTTCAACCTCTCAACTTGGTTTAGAATCAATATCATCATCCAATCCAATATATCATCTAATCCTATCAATAATCTCATCCAATCAATCAATTTAATCAAATCCAATCTCATCAATACCCAATCATCCAATCAATAAATATGTCATCTAATCCAATCAATCCTTTAGTCATCACTTAGGTAATTCACTTAAGTGAATCCTAGAGTGTAGCATTATCTTAGTTCATCCTAGTAGTTTTTCATTTTCATTCCCATCACCCAAGATTCACAAGAAAATAAACTCATGGTAGAACAATAGGCTGAAGGTACCCAGCCTCACATTCCTCGGGATCCCAGTTATACTAACGCATCGCAATCCAATACTAAGGTTCACACTACGTCATCTCCTGTTGATGAGAGCATTTTCAACCAACCCAAGGTTACGATAGACGAATATCTTAACAATTTTTTTAGTGTCCAAATGACCAATTGTCTCCTCAATGAGCATGGGGATAAGATCCTTGCTACTTTTCTCATGAAGGGCATCAAGCCACCATCGGGATTTGACCTATCCAAGTATGTAAATATCACACCTCCTGCACCCCCAGTGTCATAAGACCCTCAGAATTCATAGAGTAATCCAAGAAATTCATACATCCCTGAGGTTCCACCGCAAGAGGGTTGGTATCAACCTGTTTTTGGTAATGTCGTGCTCTATCAAGTTGTACACCATCCTCAGGCTCTAATTTTGATTATGGGAGCACCTCAACCAAACATTCTCTAAGGACCCGATCCTAATGATCCCCTTTCTTTTTGTATGCCACAGAGTCTCCCCACTTCACCACCCACAAAGATCACACAAAGCTCAACTCCCATACCATCTAGACCACCTCTTCCACCTATCCAACCTGGTCAACCACCAGTGAATACTAGTGTAAATCCTTTTGCTGCACTACCTCCACCTCTTGGATCTATACCCGCATCTAATTTACCATCACCTCCATTCATGTCTCATCAACTACCTCAAGGAAATTTCTCATCCTAGCATCAGCCTTAGGGTAACCTGTAGCAGGCAACACCGTTGCAACCACCTCACTAGAAGGTATCACAAAAACCTCCATCTCAACCTCTACAACACACCACCATTCCCTCTCAGCCTCCACAACACACCTCAATTCCTTCATAACCCCCACATCAAGCACAAGTTACTTCACAACCTCAACAAAAACCCCCACACCATCTGCAAGGTATCCCATCACAAATCCCTCAACAAACACGGGTCCCCACTCACCAGTCAACATCTTCCTATCACTTACCTCCTCACCAACCACAAGTACTTTAGCAAGATCAAATTCCATCTCAACCTCTTTATCAACAACCACCATCTTATCAACAACTGCCTCAACATACACAAGTCCAAATACAAATGCTAGCAAACCCTACTGCTCAATACCTATATCACCCGCTAAGTACCTATACTTCATACGCTACCCCCTCCAATCCTAATCCCACTTATCACTATCCTCAACCATCTCAACCACATCCATCTTACAAAAATCCCTAACAATCGCAACCGAATCCTTATTACCAACATTCCAATCTGCAACAACCCCCATATGCTTCCCAACAACCAATTATTGCTTATAATTATTAGTCTAAGGGTATGTGCAAGATCATTATGGAAAAAATAGGCCCTTAAGTGGCAAAAAATTTAGAAAAATTAGAGTTAGGCAACTTGACGTAAAAACTTGAATAAGTTATCTATATTATTTCAAAAATATGTAATAATAGAATTTGTAGCAAATTGAATGTAGTTTCTAAAATACTAGGTTTATTTTAAAAAACTTTTGGTGAAAATTTGAAATTTCAAAGAGTAATTAAATTTTAGGGAAAAATAGGAAGTAGGTGTGTCTCATTCAATCCTAACCACAATAAAATGATAATATTTTTTTATAAGATTTTAGATATAAGTAGAGGATTCATGTCCTGATGTGATGCATATTTTTTTAAATTTTTTTCCAAGTAAATAATTAATTATGAATTTTTTATTACAACTTTTAAAAAATATAAAAACTTATATGTCTAACCACCTTAACTTGGTCAAAACTTCATGAAATTCAATTCTTTTTTCTTTAATCCTATAGTATGCAAAGAATAGAATGTGACACATGTTTTGGATTCAAAAAATGTCATACCGTTTGAAAGATATAGATGCTTTTCAATCAGCCTATCAATCAGGAATTTATTTGTAATTCAAATAGAAAATGAATAATAATTATTTATTAAAATCAAAGTAAAGCATAATTTATATTGGTGGAAAGTTGAGAATCTCCTTTAAAAACCCTTTTTGTTTTATCAATTCTGGGTTAAAAAAAAGTCATCAGCCACATAGCCTACAAATACCCATCATATTGCCACTTTTTGGCCCATTATGATCTTACACATACCCCTAATCGGTATTACTCCCATCCACAACCATCATATCAGCAAGGTACCTCCACCTCTTATTACCAACCACCTCCATCATATCAATAGGTTGCCTCCACCTTATATTATCAGGCCCTGTTGTCCAATCAAACATCTTACGTCAATCCGCAAGTCACATATCTCAATCAATATTAGTAGACTACTTCATATCAGCCTCCACCATCATATGATCAAATAATCTTGTCTCCATCCACATAATACCAGTCATATGCTCCTTATAGTCAATCCAACCTGACCAATCCTCCCTTGAAACCTATTAATAAGGAGTGGGAAGAGATCAAAGCCACATTGAAAGACTTGCAAGTAGGTGCCTCCAAAAATTCTTTCAAGTTCGAAGAGATTTGTCCCTATCCGTTTAATCCCTCAATTTCACTTGTTCCTTTTCCTAAGCATTTTGAAATTCCAAAGTTTGAAAAGTACAAAGGAACTAAAGACCCAAAGAACCACCTTCAGGAATTCTACTCACACTACCAAGAAGTCCTGCACAATGACAATTATCTCTTATGGTTATTCCCTAGGAGTCTAACAGGGGTGGCTCTAGATTAGTTTATGGGTCCTCCAAAGGGATCAATCTATTCTTTTTTGGATCTTTCAGATAATTTTTTTACACACTTCTCCTTCAATTTGGAGAAGGATATTGATACATTAGATCTTTTAAAAGAAAAATAGTGTGAGGGAGAGACCTTCATAAGCTACCTACAAAGGTAGCATGCCTTAGCTAGTCGAATGAAATCCCATCTCAGTGAGAAGGATATGGCCACCATTTTTGTAGTAAATTCCCATCTAGACATGGCACATAATCTCAATCTTCACTGTGTCACAACCTTCTTAGAGGTCATAGAAAAATGTACTCTCATTGAGAGGGCACTTAATGATAAGGGATATGTCAAAATTTATAATCTAGATAAGGATAAGCCATCTAGAGATAAGTCTTGCTACTGGAACAAAAATAAAAATGGTGCCAATGATGGTGTCACTGATACTAAGCATGTCCAAGTAGCCAACACCTTGCAGAGGTCACAATAGGTTCCTAATCAACCATCTATTTCTAATGTTATATTAGTGTCATAGGGTGCACCACATCCTCCTCAACAATCCAATAAGTAGAGTCAAGGGAACAATAAATGCTCATTCACTCCATTTTGATAATCTTTAAGTGTTGTTTTCAATAGGCTTCTCCAAGTGAGATATCTAGTCACTTATCTTGTGACTAAGCCTATCAATGAGTCTAAACCAAAGCTCGCCTCGTATAGAGAAAACGAATATTATGATTTTCACAAAATTAAAGGTCATTCCATAAACAAATGTTAGGGAATCAAAATGTATATCCAAGATCTTATAGATCAAGGAGACATAGTGGTGGATGCTAACTAGGCCACATCATCCAATTCCTAATTGCAAATATATAAAAATGCTTTCTCAAAGCACAATCAGGGTGCCAATATGTCTAATACTAATCCCAAATCAAACAATAACAATAATCAAAAGAACACCACAAATAATGTCAGCTATAAGAATGTACCTTATAACTATGATGGCATAGTTATGTGCATCAGCCAGGTAGAGCCTCGTGTGTCCATGATTCACGTTAAAGGAAAAGACCTATAATGTGTTATTACAACTTGTCGCACTCACATAACCATTCTTGGAGCTTCCACATCAGCCCAACCAGCTCCTGTAAGTTCTCAATATAATATCCTTTATCACCTTGGAAAGACTCCAACTCAAATATATCCATTTTGGATTTTCTGAACTGTTCTATCGATCATGAAATCCTTACCAAAGCTTTGTAGGATACTCATGTGCCTAATGATATATATCATATCCTACTTCATGCCTTGGTAGGACATTTTTCATCCACATATCAGTTGGGATTCACTCAAAACAATATGGCTACCATCGATTCAAATCATAACCGTCCCCTTCACATCGAGGTCCTCACAACCCATCATAAGGTAAAAAGGGTCCTAGTAGATAATGGCTCTGCCTCAATCTGTGTACATTGAAGTTCATAAAATAGGTAGGCTAAACCCATGCTAACTTTAATAACCAAGTTATCACTATCAAAGCTTATGACAATGCAGAATGAGAATTTGAAGGAATCATTTGTCTTCCTATGTAGGTTGGCCCTATTGTGTAGTATACCATGTGCCACATGCTTGATATGGACCTTCCATACAATCTCCTTCTCAGCTGCCCATGGATCCATGCCATGCAAGCTATCCCATCCACCTACCATCAATGTCTGAAATTCCCATTCAATGGGATGGAAGTAACTATACATGTGGATCCACAACCATTTGAGTATTGTTGTGTATTATAAGCTTCCTTCCCTCACTCTCACTATTATTGAGGAGTTGAAGTGGGGGAACCTCAGGCATCATCCTCCAATCCATCTTCCCATCCATCATCCACCAAATCATCCATTCCATCCTCCACATCTAAATCCACAATCACCAAGGTCCAGATCATAGACAAAGGTTGTTGTGAGTACAAGATGCACACAACTTTAAATGTGGTAACCATGCCACAATCACCTTGTACTTATGTCCAACCTTCTTATTCCACACCAAAGGAAGAAGAGAAGACAATAAAACTCAGTTCTAAGAACATGGGGTCTAGCACTTTCTGATCTCCTGGGACACAACAAGATCAACCAGAAGATCATATCAATCAATGGATATACGAGAAGAGCCTGAAACTTCGCCCACTCTTAAGGAATATTTCCAAGAGACTTATCCTCATGCACCTAGGTTAGCTAAAAAGTATAATTATCAAGGTGGAGGACTCAACGTAGAAGAACAAGGAATATGACAACTTGTTGATACTCCTGTGCAACCAAGAAATTTGGGCTTAGGATATGATACAAAGAAAAGGGGTCCTGCACCGTCAACTAGTACATATAATAATGTTAGTGTGGATAATGGTTTCCTTGAGGACATACTCAAGGAATAGTCCATCATACTCACATACATTGACGTAGACGTCTCATCCATGTTCAACTTCCTATCCATCTTTTCCATTAGCCTCTCCCTTGGCCATCTCAAACTCATTAATTGGGACTTACAAGGTAGTGCACCTGTTGATACCTTTCATCTAGTGGACACTTTTGTGCATCTCATGGGATTGGGGGAAGATGAACAACCTAGCCACAAAATTAAGAAGAAACAAAACAAAAAAGGGTCATCTAGTGAAAACCTCCCTGAGGCACTTCCTGACTCATCAAAAGTGAAAATAAAGGGTGTATCTGATAGTGAAAACCTCAATGAGACGTTGTAGGATGGGGATGTTCATCTTCCCCTTGTTGGAACTCAATTTTCTAAAAAAAAATCCATCTTGATCGAAGAGACCCAAGAATTCAACCTAGGAATAGAAGAAGACCCTAAGATTACATACGTGGCCAAATCATCATCTGAGAAAGAGCATTCTATCATCATCAACTTCTTAAAAGAGGGAATCATCAATTTCACATGGACTTATTCATACATGGCATTTCTAGACCCTGCCCTGGTGATACCCCATTTGGATGTTCATCCAGATGCAAAACCTGTTAAGAAAAAACTAAGAAAAATGCATCCCCAAGTGGCCTTGCTACTCCAAAAAGAATTGGAGAAACTATTAGAGGTTGGGTTCATAAGACCTATTGACTACTCTTACTGGATATCCAACATAGTGCATGTGGCCAAACCAAATGGAAACATTAGAATTTGCACAGACTTTCAAGATCTCAATAAAGCTTTTCCTAAGGATGATTTTCTATTTCCAAACATTGACATGTTGGGTTAGTGCAAGATCATGGGGGTCAAAACTAGGCCCTTAAGTGGCAATGAAAATTCAAAAACATAGAGTTAGCTAACTTAACATAAAAATTTCAATAATTTTTTAACATAATTTGAAAAATATGTAAGAACATAATTTGTAGCAAATTGAATGCAGTTTCTAAGATACTATTCTTTTTTTGGAAAAATGTAAATCTATTTGGTGGAAATTTTAAATTTCAATATAGTAGTACTAAATTTTTTGGAAAAAATAAAATGTAGGTGTATATCTGACCAACCTAAGTACAAGAAAAAAAATAAAAATTATTTGAAACTTTGAATATAAGTAGAGGACACATGCCCAGATGTGCTACATTTTTTATTTTATTTTTGCAATTAAATAATTAGTAATGAATTTTTTATTAAAATATTTTGAAAATATTGAATCTTGTTTTTCTAACCATCATAACTTGGTCAAAAATTTATGAAATTCAATTTTTCTTTGTTTTATCCTATAGTATGAGAAGAATAGAATGTGTTGCATCTTTTAGATTCAAAAAATGTGAAATTGTTTAAGAATTATAGATGTCTTTCAATCATCCTATCAATTAGGACTTGAGTCAGAATGTGTGTAAAAAATCAATAATAATTATCTATTTAATTCCAAATAAGGCATATCTTATATATTTTTGGAAAGCTAAAAAATTTATCCATAAACCCTTTTCATTTCATCAAATTTGGATTTCAAAAAATCATTAGCCACTTTTTGGACCCCCATGATCATACACTCACCCTATTGGTTGATATTACAGTAGGGCATGAGATTCTATCACTTATGGATAGATTTTCCAGCTATAATCAGATCAGAATTGCACTAGAAGATCAACATAAAACTATGTTCACCACCCCTTGGGGCACCTTCTGCTATAATGTCATGCTCTTTGGACTCAAAAATGTGAGGGCAACCTATCAGCGAGATATGAAAATTATCCTCCATGACCTCATCCATATCATAGTGGAATATTATGTTGATGAGTTATTGGGGAAGTCCAAGACTCGAGAAGAGAATTCTATGATCTTGAAGAAAGTCTTTCAACGGTTACAACACTACAAGTTGTGTCTAAATCCAAAGAAGTGTGTATTTGGGATTACATCTAGAAAGCTATTGGGATTCATAGTCTCTAGAAGGGGTATTGAGGTAGATATAGAAAATTTCAAAGCAATAATGGAAATTCCCCCGTCGCGTAATCTCAAGCAATTAAGAATCCTTCAAGGGAAGTTACAGTCCATCAAGCACTTCATAGCTCAGCTAGTTGACAAGTGCCAATCATTCACACATCTCTTGCACAAAGATACCACCTTCAAGTGGGACCTAGAGTGTCAACAAGGATTTGAAAAAATAAGGAGTACTTGTCTCATCCACCCATCTTGATGCCTCCTATTCTAGGTAAACCACTTCTATTGTACATCTCAGCTACATCAGTTATGCTAGGGGCATTATTAGCTCAACATGATGAGTCCTCTAAAGAGTGTGGAATCTATTACATCAGTCGAATGTTGGTGGGCTATGAACTCAACTATTCTTTAATGGAAAAGGCTTATCTAGCAGTGGTGTTTAGTTTGAAAAATCTTCATCATTACACGCTCAATCATCCTGTTAAGCTAACATCAAAATTTGATCCACTTAAGTATCTATTGTCTAGAACTTCTTTGACTATCTGCATGGACAAGCAGGTCATGTTATTGAGAAAATTTGACATACAGTATGTGGACCATGAGGAAATAAAAGGACAAGTCATAGCAAATCAGTTAGTTGACACTCCTTTGGTGGATGTTTATCCGTTGGTAGCCAAGTTTCCTGATGAAGAATTCCTTACAATCACAGAAGCATATACATGGATGCTCTACTTTGATGGGTCATATACACATAATGGAGCCAGTGTAGGTGTCTTATTTGTCACTCCTCAAGGTGACTAAATCCTAGAGTCATTTAGATTAGTGTTTCCATGCACCAACAATATAGCAAAGTATGAATCCCTTATCACTAGTCTTAGAATCACCATCCAATGGAACATCACTCATCTATGAGTCTTTGGAAATTCCCAACTGATAATCAAATAGGTCAATAATGAGTTTCAGGAAAAGGATGACAAGTTGTTACCCTACAAACACATGTGGATGGATTTAAGAAGTATTTCACCTTTATCCAATTCAAGAGTATATTCCTAGAGTCCAGAACAAGGCAGTAGATGCAATGGTTACAATCAGTTCCCTCATTGATATGCCCAAAGATCGAACGGACTATGAGTTCCTTGTTGAACAAATTTTAATACCGGTGTATGATGTCCTTGATAGTGAGATGGTGTGCAATATCATACGTCTTGAACAACCCTGGTACCATGAACTTTACACCTATCTCCATGAAAATATCCTACCAGGTTTGACATTACTTGAAATCAATGCAAATCCCTAGGTATGTGCAGGATCATCATGGAAAAAATAGGCCCTTAAGTGGCAAAAAATTCAGAAAAACCAGAATTAGGAAACTTGATGTAAAAATTTGAATAAGTTATCTATATTATTTCAAAATAATGTAAGAATATAATCTGTAGAAAATTGAATGTAGTTTCTAAACTACTAGGTTATTTTTTAAAAAAATATATTTTTGGCGAAAATTTGAAATTTCAATGCAATAGTACTTAAATTTCAAGGAAAAAGTAAGAAGTAGGTGTCTATCTAACCACCCTAACCACAATAAAATGATAATATTTTTTTATAATATTTTAGATATAAGTAGATGACTCATGTCCCAATGTGATGCATATTTTTTATAATTTTTTTCCATGTAAATAATTAATTATGATTTTTTTTATTAAAACTATTAAAAAATATAAAAACTCGTATGTATGACCACCTTAACTTGGTCAAAACTTCATGAAATTGATTTTTTATTTTTTTAAGCCTATAGTATGCAAAGCATAGAATGTGATACATGTTTTGGATTCAAAAAATATGATATGGTTTGAAAGCTATAGATGTTTTTCAATCAACCTATCAATCAGGACTTTAGTCATAATGCAAATAGAAAATGAATAATAATTACTTATTAAATTAAAAGTAAAGTATAATTTATATTGGTTAAAATTTGAGAATCTCCTTTAAAAACCCTTTTTGTTTCACCAAATTTGGGTAAAAATAAAGTCATTAGCCACATACCCATCATATTGCCACTTTTTGGCCCATCATGATCCTACACATATCCCCTTTATCCAACATACTTCTTGCTATACCATCATAGGAGATACACTTTATCATCATGGGTATGGTGGCACTCTTCTTAAGTGTCTAAATGAAACCAAAGCCCACACCATGTTAAATGAGGTACACAGTGGTGTCTATGGGGCCCATTCTAATGGTATGACCTGAGCAAAAAGGATTCTAAGAGTTGGTTATTATTGGCCTACAATGGAGCATGACTCTTGTGAGTTCGTTAAGAAATTCCTACCTTGTCAGCAACATGCAGATTTAATCCATGCTCCCACACAATATTTGTAGCCCATCATAGCACCATTTCCCTTTTCTTAATGGGGTTTTGACTTTATCAACAATATTTACCATCCATCCTCTGACGGCCATACTTTCATCATCACAACCACTGAGTACTTTAGCAAGTGGGTGGAAGCAATTCCACTCTCTCAAATCATGGGTATTCAGATCTCCAAATTTATCCTTTTGCATATTCTCTATAGATATGGAATCCCTTCCACCATCATGATCGACAATGGAAATCCATTCAAAAATTAGTTTATGAAACACCTTTGTGAGACATGTATGACATCCAAAATTGTTGGTCCACGCCCTATTACCCACAAGGTAATGGTCAAGCAGAGGCAACCAATAAAATCCTCATCAAAATCCTTAAAAAGGTGGTCAATAATACTAGTCAAGATTGCCATCTCCATCTCCATCCTACCATTTGGGCATACTGAAAATCCATCCACACTCCCACTGGTGCCACTCCATACTCTCTTGTATATGGTGTCAATGCAATCTTGTTAATCGAAGTTGAGATCCCCTCACTCTGAATATCTCTAAAGAACCTCATCAGTGATGAAGACACCTAGGTTCCATGCTTGAGTCAACTTGAACTCCTGGATGAAAAGTGTATCATGGCCTAAAATCATCTACAAGCATACCAACATCATCTTAGGAAGAGCTACAATAAGAAGGCTCATCCTTTCTAGTTTAATTTTGGTGATCTAGTCCTTAAGGATAATTAACGTACCCAACAAGATCGAGACAAGAAAGGAAAGTTTGAGGCAAATTGGTTGGGTCCATATGTTGTCATAGCTAAATACAGTTCTAGGGCATATACGCTTGCTACACCTGAAGGAGAACCCCTAGAAGATCCTATCAACATCATTCACTTTAGGAGGTTTTATACCTAAGTTAGTTGGGTTATCCTATCCTGAAAATATACCAAAAGAAGTAAAAAATCATCAAAAATACAAAAAAAAAATAAAAATGTCACAAATCCAAAAATTCTAAAGAGAAATAATCCATCCTATCATGAAAACCACCTCTGATGGTGCCTTGGATAAGTACATTTGGTGAGAACCTTGCAAAAAGTGCCATTCATGGAGGGCTTAATCATTATCTACCTTGCGTCCTAGTTACTTTACACTTCCATCCTTCCTATTCTCACATCCCATCCTCGCATCCTATGCATTAGAACCTTTCATTCACATTTGCTTGTTCGTCACTTGGTATATTTTGGTTAAGAATTGGATGATTCATATCAACTATCCACAATCAAGATCTTTTATCCTAAATATGAGCTTTCATCATTTGTCCATTGGTGTCATTTTTCAGTCTCATGTCCTCATCGAGGGTTCTCTCATCATGTCGGTCATTGTTAGGTCTCAGCTTATGTCCTTTTTGTCAAACTATGTTGCCCCTATGATTTCACATAGGCAAGGTTGATCATTTTATCAGTCCTCAGGTCATTTGTCCATCATGTCTTGGTCTTCTGTCATGATCTCCATTGTCCTTTTTTTTCTTTTATCGATGGTCAATTGTCATTCTTTTATCGAACTACAAGGGCTCTATGCTTTCACGTAGGAAAGGATAATCTCTTATCAACCCCCAAGCCCCTAGGTCTTTAGGGTGTGTCTTGTCATTGTGTCATGTCATCAAGTATTCCCATACCTAGTTCATTCTTAACAGATAAATTTTGTTAGTGTCAAGAGGTCCAGTCAGTTTTGAATATCCTGTGTTAGGATAATCATCTAGTCTACCCTCCATCTTTGGTCTTAACATGATGAATCCTTCCTAATGATATTGCATCAATCCCATCCACCCTTTTGATCCTATGAAAAGGGACATTTGAAATTTATTGTGATCTCTTGATGTTTTTGTATTTTGTTTATCATTTGAGCTTCCTATTATACCTCATCAGGGTCACCACAATCCATCATATCATGGTGTGCTTTGACTGGTAAACATAGGGGAATATCCTAATCTTTTGTCTATTTCTATCTTCTTGTTTGTCCCACATAGTACCCACCAAGATCCTTGTGGTCTTGTGTTATGCTGGGGAATCCTTTGTGCTTCTGGTTACCACAATACCTAGTGTGACCAAAGCTATTATATATTTGGGGTGTTGGGATAGCCTTCATGTTTGATGTGTTTGTTCTATGCATTGGACACTAATCCACCTTGTTTCGTCATACCCTGGCTTATGGTGTCTTGTGCTATAGAAAAAATCAGTGCTCTCAAAATGGAAAAATAACATTAGGATTGCATTTCATTTATCATCCTGTTGCATTGCATTTATCCCCTATCCATCCTTTCCCTAGCCTATGGTTAGTGATTTTGGTTGCACAAATATTCATCTTTCATTTTCTCTTCTTCTCAGGCTTCGTATGGTCTTTGACAGGTGTAGTATAACACCCCTCATTTCTCATCTTGAAATGTGATGCATTATTACACCCATCATTCACTTAGGATTGCATTTATCATTATGCCAGAAGTATTAAGGTCATCTTCACTGTCAAATCCCTGGTCTATGACATGAAAAATGAGAAAAGAAAATGAGATTGATACATAACTATAAGGAAAAGCAGGGGCGTCATAGTAAAAGGTAAATCTAATCATTCATTAATCTTGATTGATGTCATACTAAACATAGTAAGTGCATTTCATATGATTCCACCCCATTGTATTTTTCACAATCATGTTCATTTTAAGTTGTTTAGATTGATCTTGATTGGTTATTATAAGCATCTTAAGTTCATTCCATTATTATTTTCTTGCATTATCATTTTAGGTTGTTTAGAGTTATTGTTCTAAACAAATTAGTCCATCTCATTATATTACATTACATTTCATTACACATCCATCACATCCATCCATGACATTATTACGTATGCATACACCACATATTCCATTCATTGCATCCCATTACATTTTCATACCATAATAACATCATAATTATATATCTATGATATGTATCATAACATTAAAAGAAAATTGATTGTATAGTGTACACACATACATTGCAACCTATATAAAAAATCATTAGTATCATATCCATAACATATAAAATCATAAATCATCCATCACATCCTACATCATGTGTTAGGTATAATGCATTTAATACATATCATCCACATAGACATAAACATAAATCATCATAGACACATGAACATAAATAAACATCCATCACATAATAACACATAGTGTCGGTAATGTCCATCACATATCAAATAAATATCAAAATACCATGTCCATCACATCCATAATAAAACCATAAAATTCCATAATAAGTCCATAAAAGCATAAAAACATGTCCATAAGGTCCATTGAAACCCATCAAATAACATATAGGTACAAAGCTCTGATAAAATACAAAGACTAAATTTTGTAAATGAATAAAGAATAAAGAATGAATGAAATAATGAATGAAATAACATCTAATCTATACTGAGGAGTCTGTAACCTCTATCTCTGTATGTTGCTCATCCACTCTACACGTGTCAAAAACTAGAATTTTGTCTCTTATGTCCTCTCTACCCTAAACTACCCTCATCTGATCTCTATGGGGAGTCTGATCCTGAACCTCTGCCCTGGGAGGAGTCTTGAGGAAGCAGTTGTATCCTCATATGTGAGTTGCCCCCAAGTGTGATGGTGTTGGCATCTGGTGTATGCATCTGACATAGGGAGATACTCTCAATGTAACATCTGGGACTGCTTGATGATACACAAACAAATAATAGGTTGCCTCTATTCTGGAATATGTCGCCTCTACTTCCTTAACCCTCAGTAGGTCTCTCTCAATCCTATATCTGTCACACAACCCTGAGATATACCTCCTCTCACTCTTCGATGCCTCCTGATCCATCCACATATGATCCACCTATGCCTATAGTTGGGACATTTGTTGTACTACTACATCCCTCTCACCCTGCAAGGCCTGCACCTGAGCCTCTGTTGCCTCTGATCTCTCCAACAAAGCCCCTATGTCCCCCATGTATAACTCTACATACTTCATCCTATCCTAGATCTCATCTCTCTCCCTCCTTAGCTCATCTCTCTCCATCCTCATCTCCTCCAACTCCCTCTACATCTTTGAGATCTACATCTCTCCTCATGCCTCTCCCTCTCCTTGAGCCTCCTCCATCTTTACATATCCATCACCAACTCTCCTCTATTTCCCTCCTCTCCTCCTCCTCCTCTATTGTGCATCAAACCTCCTCTCATCATCTAAGTCATATCCCAGTGCACCCACAATCAGTTGTATAGTCATAATCCACACCGGCCACCCCTCTTCCCACCATGTTGAATAGCGCATTATCATTCTTGCATCTAGTGGCCCACCTCTCCAGGGGTACTGAGTTAGTGGAACATTGTCTCACATCGCTCAGGAATAATTAGCCATAATTGACTCACCCCACAATGTTGTCATCTCCCTGGTAATCCTCTAAAATCTTTGCAACCCTACAGGGATATCTTGCAGAATACCAAACTGTCTCATCACCTTGTCAGGTCTGTGAAACTCCAAAATAAATGGATCTCGTCCAATCAAATAGCAGATGGAAAATAAATAACCCATATGCCTCCTATAATCATCCATCCATCCATGGAAGCATCATGCCAAGTATTCCCTCCATGTGATGTCCTCCAATCTCAAGTAGTCTAGTCTCCACCTCCATCCCTCCAAGTCCCCTACAAGTTGGTAGTGCAATCTAAACTCGTACTCTATCCCCCACTAGTATGCTATTGATAGCATCTCATCTCTAACCCTTGTAACCCAAATATCTAGCCTAGCCACATTGATGTGCTCCCACACCCACACCTACATTAATGTCACATGTGTGATGCTCATAGCTCATCTATAGTAGACAATGTGCATATCCATGTACAACTGTACTAGTACACATGCTCTCCATGTGAACTCCCCCTCTCTCCTCACAACAATGTGTCTAATAACTTCAATTATCTTGAGGCTGTAGAACCATCCACTCCTGTCTGGAAATAGGATCTCACTCATTAATCTGCAAAGGTACAATGGTAGGGATGGTAGATCTAACCCTAAGCACTCATCCAAATCTAACTCTCTCCCCTGAACTGGCAGCTCCACTGGTTTGAACACTACCCACAGACTCTCCTTCTATGGTTGGGTACGAGCCCAACTAATCAAATTCCCTCTGATGGGTAGCCACAAACTCCTCCAAACATCCTCTAACGTCACCATCATCTCCCCTATCAAGAGATGGAATGTTGATGTCTCTGAGATCCATCTCTCCATTAGTGTTGTCAGGAGTGTCTAGTGCACTTTAATGTTGGGATATCCCAACATGTGTAGTAGTCTAGCCTATGTCAATGCTCTATGTTCATGGGCAATCATCACCCCACGTTTAACCTCTAGGACCATTGAGTGCCTCTCCTGTATCCTCAGTGACTCAAAGCTCTACATCCATGCAAAACAATTTGTTATATTTTCATCATATCTCCTTTCTTTTCTTTTATTTTCATCCCCGCCTCAAGTTTGGCGAATTCACCCCTTTTCTCTTTGCTTGTGTGTTCTCCTATCCAACTAGTGTGCTCACCCCTTTATTTTTTTCTAGTGAATTCACCCATTTTACCCTCAGAGGTGAAGTCTCCTTCGACTTTTCTTCCTGAGGGGTGATTTCGTACTTTCCCCTATGTCTCTTCATTTCCAAGTGGTGAGTTCACTCTTTCCCTTTCCCCTGATGGGCGGATTTGACTCCACCTATTTCCCCTTTTGGACGAAATTGATTTCACCCCATTTCTAGTTTTTTGCGAATTTTCATTTGCCTATCCCAAGTGTGTCCACCCATGCGTTGCGTGACCCCATCCTTCTTCTCAAAGAGTTGATTTTTTAGTTGCCCCTCTTAAGCAATTTCACCCTTATGTCGTGCATTCCCTCCCCTTTTCTTCAAAGAGGCAATTTCAAAATCGCCCCTCCCCCAGCGCATCCACCCCCGTGGAGTGCAACTTCACCCCTTCCCTCACCGACCCTAGTGGATGGGAAAATTTTCCTTGTGGATGGGTGAGAGCACCCATCCATGGAAAATATGTGCCCTAGATCTACCTGGATCCCTAATTAAATTATGCATTAAAAATTATAATCAAATCACAAAGTGGGATTTTTAATCCTACCTGATGCGGTACTACTCGGTAGTAGTAGTACTGGTACACCTCCTCACCTCAATGGATGAGCTCATCATCCAAGAATCCCTCATCACCACTCCTGTTAGCCATCCTCATCACTCTTTTTCTCTCTCTTTTGTCTAGTAAGCTGCCAAGTGTGCAAAAGGTAAGTCTAGTAAGTTTTCAAATTTACTATTTATAATTTTGAACTTTTGCAACTATTTAGCCTTTTAAATTTTGGGTAATTTTTACCCTTTATTTAACCTTTTATTAATTCATTCACCCCTTTACTTCCGAGGGCTTCCATTCACACCCCATTTATCTTTTTTCCTCCATTCAAAAGACATTCTTCATGGTTTTTCACACTCTATCATGTGGTACCCTCCATTTCTTGATATCGAGATGTCACCTGGGCCCCCTTTTTCTTCCCCATTCACCCTCTTGAGGGGGCCTACCCTACCATTTTTTACTAATATTACAATAAAGGTGTGTTGGTCCTACTGGGGAGATTTTGGAGTTCTAGAAAGTGAAATAGAAAGCAAACAACATAGATAGGGTTCTGAGCGAGAAACCCATAGAGGGACTAAGATGCTAGGAAGGGCGTTTTAGTGTCAATAGAGGTTTTTTTTCTTCAGAAAAATAGAAAATTATGAGTTGTTTACAGTGTTCCTAGGTTGCCTACTCAGGGACCTGATATTTAGAAATAGAAAAGTGTGCAAATTAATGCAAGAAAAAGTGACTAATGGCAAGCAATTGAATGCAAGTTTGAATGAGAAATTTATAATTTTGAATGCAATAACAATGTTTCTAAATGCAATTAGGATGATTGGCAATGCACTTTTTAGTTTTTCAATGAGATAGGATGATGCAAGAAAGAAATAATGTAACCTATATGCACTTTCACTAGTGCAAATATGAGAAACCATAGATGCACTTTTACTAATGGAAGATGCAATGCAAGAATGAATGCAACCTAGACCTAGGATTTTGATGAACTCCAAATCAGAAAAGTGAATGCTCAAAAATGTTAGCTTCGCCAAAATGAACTGTAAAGAAAATAGGTGGCAGAAATGCCACTATTTTCCTTAGGTCATTCAAGAATATCCTAGGATCCCAAATTGGATTATCTATCTGTAGACACCTAAATTTGACCACCCCCATATGGTCAAATTCACCACTTTTTATTCCTATGTCCCACATCCTTCATCTGTGTTGATTAGATAATTTACTATTTAATTAATATTTCCCTGTAGTCTAATGTCCCTAAGGTATTTAATAAATCAATTACATACCTTATCCCCTTTCCTCTCTAAATTAACTAAATACTCTAATTAATTTAATTTAGTCTTTTTCCCTTTATGAATTTAAATTAATTTTTAAATTAATTCTTTCTCTCCTTGTTCCATCCTCCATTATCTTCTCTAATCTAGGTTAATTTAATTAACCTATGATTAGGATTCGCACACCCCTAATCATAATTAGGGTCACATCCTCCATAATCTCCCACTTTCCTCTAATTCTTCATTAACTCACCTAATCCCATGTTTGCACAACCTTAAACACTACATTAGTCAACCCTAATCCCCATGCCATTTATGACATGTGTGCTAAGTCAACCCTATTTGATGCTTTCTCCTTTTGGAGAAGGAAACCCCTTCCCCATGTGAATTTTTAATTCACTTTTAATCCCCCTAGGAATTTTAAGGAATTTTTCTTAAATCCCCATGTGGATATTTGAGGAATTTTTAATTCCTCACATTTCCCATCACCCACATGTGGACAAGGACCTCCTTTTTGAGGAGATATTATCTGAATCCCAAGGTGCTATGTGAAAATGTGAGTGCTTATGATTTCTCATCTCACCATAGCCCTTGATCTTGTCCATCATCGCTCAATCTGGGCCCTCCATTTGTTTAGAGGCACTTCCCCTAAAAATGGTGGAATTTTCTCTCATTGGCATCCAACACTATTGCAATTAAATTTAGCACTCAAGCAACCAATCACTTATCCAATCACTTATCCACCATTGTTGCAGCACCATTTGAGCTCATACCTTGCATCCATTCAACTACCCACAATCACCACTGCATTCCCCATCACTTCATGATCATTTAGAGCTAGGTTTCATGTTGCTTTTCCATGAAAGGAGCACACACTATCAACCCAAAGGGTGAGTCAATTCTCAACAGGGAAGATCTAGGAGGGGTTCTTTTAGGCTTTAAAATGATGTTGTATGACTATTTTCCTTTTTTCACTCAAATATGTCCTGGGATCCCAAATTGGATTGACTATCAACCCAAGGGGAATGAAGGAAGAGGGATCTAATTTCACAATGCTCACATTCAAGAAAAAACTGGTCATTGATATTTCAATGCAAAAGAGATTGAAATATGTCAAAGAGGATTGTCCTAAAGGTTGAAAGCTAATAAAAGGGTTTACCCCTAACACAAAACATGGAAAATGCAAGATGTTTGAAAACACAGTGTGAAATGCAAGAATGTCCTACAAAACGGCTTAGAAATGCAAATAAAGAAAACTAGAAAGCTCTAAAATAGAAAGCTATGAAACTAAATGTGTGAACTTGGAAATGTGTTCAAGACTCGAAATATCTCTGAAACTCTAAAATTGCTACTTTTTAGGCCTTGTGGGACTCATTCGCCATTCTGGATGAATCAATCCCAGTTCTGCAAAATGGTATCCGAATTTGCAAAGATGTCTGAAAAATACCTATAGTGGGACTCATTCTCCACTACTGGGTGATGAGTCCCATTTTGTTGAAAAGTATCCTAGGGGCAGAATCTTGAACTAAAACTTTGCAATCCTCTGAAGATGGTTGAAATAAGCACTTTCTCACTGATTTCATGCAAATTGGATGGATATTTTTCCCTAGATTTGAGTTTCTATGGGTCTTGATAACTTTTCATGACAACTTTGACAACATTTCCAACTTTTTCATTTTGGCATTTTTCTTCAATCTACAAACCTACAATCACACATTAAAGAGGGGAAAACTAGTTGATTGTTAGAAGAATAGGGGCTTTCCTTGGTCATACCCCTTTTAGGTAATTAAACCAAAATTATGAAACAAGATAATGAAGCATAAATATGAAATAATATAAGTAGAAACTTTACATGATGATTGATCTTGAATTTCTACAACAATGGATGAAGAATCTTCACTTGAATGCCTTAGAAAACTATCTTGATGACTTAAAATGCTAAAACCCTAACTTGCTTGACTTGAGATGGATAAGGAATGATGAATGAATAATGAATAATTATGCTTTAGAAGCTTGTTAATATAGGAAATCCTACTCAAATTCTTGTTAATTTGATCCCCAAGTCCGTAATTGAAGAAAATTAAAATTAAACCCTATTTTTTTCGCTCAAAACCCAAAAATAGCCCAAATAGGACTCATTCACCATCTTGGGAGAATGGGTGCCACAAGGGCTCTTTTGCTAGTTGGGATGTCGGGGAGTGAAGAAATAAGGTTTATATGTTGTCCTAGTCGAGTGTTTGATTAAATCAAGCCTCAAGATGCACAATATGGGGTCATAGGGGCCTATTAATGATGATGTAAAGAGTAATTAGGGCTAGGCACACAAAATTTAATCCAAAAGTGTGATTAAATACACTTTACAACATTAAAATAAGGTCAACTTAGCCTAGAAAGGTAAAGCATCCAATGTGAATGTGTAAAACACATTACAACACTAGATTAGAACCAAGTTTAATGTGAGAATGCAATGAAATACATTTTACAACATTGAATTAAGACTTAAATGCTTAATAAAAGTATAGAAAAGTATTAAAGCTATTTACAATACTTTACAACACCATTATGTACAAGGCATGCATTTTATTCAGTTTGCAAGGGCCCAATACCTAATACAACATTAATTCAAGGAAATATTAAGCCAAATCACAAGGAGGGCCTGAACAAGTCAGAAAAAGTAGAAGGGTTACTTTTTTGGTGTCCACATTTAGCCCCCACTTTAGTGAGAGGATGAACTTGCTTCAAAATCGTAATAAAGTAGACATTCAAGAGGGCTCCAATCATACCAATGCAGATGGTATAGGATAAAAAAATATGAAGAAGGTGGTCAAGCCTCTAGGATCCAAGATCCTAAGTCAAAATGAAATAAGAACGAAAGGGCATGCACAAGGTGAATGATTTGTAGAAAAATGAGATAAGTGATCATACAATGACAATAACTAGAAGGAAGAGAATTACAAATGACTAGAAATAAAAAGGTGGATCAAAATTTGACCATTTTTCCAACATGATGTGGATCAAGTCTAGGTTGTTTGTCCTGAAAAATGTATTTTCACTCTAAGGCAACAAAACTCTTGGCTTTCATCTAGGTGAGAAACATACACTCATGGCTGGTATGTACTCACACACATGCAAGTGGCTATGGGGAAAGCCATGCCTCAGATTGGGCTTCCTACTAAAACCATACCAAAGTTATACCTCCTAATAACTTTGATAAGGCACCACACATAAATTATTTTTTGAGCTTCATGAGGCAAGTAAGACTTCATATGCTTGAAACTCATAGACATTGTAAATGCAAAATAGTGTAAGATTTTTTCAAGGATATTTTTTTTAGTTCATGCAAGGTATCATCTTAGGGAACATTGTGCTTAACATCTCCAAGAGAGGACAAAAGAAAAATATCATATTAGGGAAAAATGTACTTAATGTTTCCCAAGAGGGGACAAGTGCAAGGAAATATCACACTATTGGAGGGAATCAAACCCAATGAAACCACCAAGAAAAGGAATCATCGAAAGAAGAAATAAAATAACATAGTGAAACATGAGTGTTGATGTATGCCCCAAATTTAAAGCGGTTTGTAACACCATTGTTGTCAAAAATTGCTTTAAAGAAGAAGAAGATATGAGAGCTTACTCAGAAATCCCTATGCCAAGTCATATGTTTCCAATAAGCTACGTCATGAAAAAGGTAGTATGTCACATGTGAGCCAACTTAAGGCATGTTGTCCACATCTCAAGCTTTCTCTTATATTTTCATGAAAGGTGGTCAACTAGCCAAAAGAGACAACAACAAGTGACATACGAGGACAAGGCTATCTAAACCATTGTCCCCACTTAGTGCAGGACAAGGATGACCCAAAATAATTGAGGAGAAATGAGCTAGATTGAAAATCAGTATTGATTAGAGGAATGAGGTGCCCCCACATAAGGAAGAGCACCAAACTCCTTAAGATGTCAGATTTTACTACTCAAAGCCTGAAATTCATTTGTAGAATGACCATGAAATTTGTGATGTGCATAAAATGAATGTTTGTACTAGAATTTATTTCATGTTATTGGAGGAAGGGATATGAAGTGATCTTGGAGGATTCTTCACAAGATACCCTCTTGATCAATGGTAGAAAATGTTCCTTTATCTTGTGACAAAGATATCTCTTGCTTAGTATTAGTTGTCATACCTATGCAAGATTATTTAGATTGTGATATTTTGTTCTCTCCATTAGAGGAGCATGGAAAATCTAACGAATTCAAATCATTAGTGTTTTGTGAGATGACATTGACATTAAGTAAATATTTCTTTGTTTGCAAAGGATAATAACCAAGACCACTAGTGTCTATCAGTTCAGGATGCATTATTGTTAAAGTCGGTTTAGAAGAATATTTTGTGAGAGTGTTGATGTTGAATGAAGGTTTTTTTATTTCTATCAAAGGACAATAACCAAGACTATGATTCATTTATTTCATGTTAGGCTCTATAGGGAGCCCTACAGATACCTTTTGCTCTAGCACCACATCTTTTTCCACTATAGCCAAGTTGTTTCATAAGTTCATAACCTTTTCCATAAAGCCTTTTCATTGCTTTTTGATGTAGTGGTTGTTCACATTAGCTTCGTCAAAGGTTGTTGTGTAATTTGTTGTGTCTTTTTCTAAAGTGGTTGAGAGGGATGCTTTCGAAGGGTCTTTTGAATGTTGTGTGACATTATTCTTAATCCTCTTCCCTTATTAGTCTTTGTGTATGATTTGTATTATCCCATGAATATTGGTGTGAAATATAAGGAACCCCAATCATCATCTAATAGCTTCGTGACTTCTTCAAAAAAAAATTATTTGTCTTGTTGTTGCACAGGTTCTGCTTGTGTCTAGTTGGTGTTATTTTTTCTAAAGGATTCTCATTGTTTTTATCACTATGTAAAAAACTGTTTGGGTTAGGATCTGCTTTGAGTGTGTAATTTTTTTTGTTCTAGATGTATTTCATTTTATGATGAAGAGTAGAAGGAACTTCATTCATTTCATGAATCCATGGTCTGCTTAAGAGGATATTGTATGAAAGATCACGAGGCATAACATGGATCGGTGTTTCTAATGTGGCCATTCCAACTATTATAGGAAAAGTGATCACACCAAGTAGTTATTTTCCAACATTGTGAAATCCCCTAATAGATAAAGAGTCTGGTTGAATTTTTGATTTATCCACGCAAATCTTATCTAAAAGATTTTCTCTACACACATTAAGGGTAGATCCATTGTCAACAAGGGTTCGCTTTATCCCTATTCTTTTTTATTGAGATATGATCATGAAAGCATCATTTTATTTTTACACTTCCAACGGGGGAAGTTCACTTTGATGGAAAACAATGCCATCATTTAGTCCTTGAATGATGGATGCTATGTCATTTGGTTGTGCTTTAGAAGGGATAGAAACTTGTTGCAAGGAAGTTTGAAGTATAGTATGATAATTAGGTGAATTCTGAATTAGGTCCCATAGAGATATATTTGCAAGAGTATTCTTAAGTTGTTCAAAAAGATCATACTCCTTCCCACTATGCGAAGGAAAATGAGGAGCACTAGGAAATATGGGATTAGGAAAAGGTAATGTTTTTAGGGTTCATTATTGTGGTTGCAGATTGTTTCTAGTGTTATATGTATGAGCAATGGTATTATGAATCGGTTGCTACAAAACATTATTTTTAGGCGGGTAAAGGACAACTTTAGGTTTATTTTTAGTTAGAGCTTTGTGTGAAGGTGGGTAAAGGATGAGTTGAGGTTGAATAATATTAACTTCCCTTAGTGAAGGAGAGTCTAATGTTGCCTCATCATCTTTTTCGAGGGACACTATGTTATTGTCAATTTTATCTTTTTCTTGCACCATGATATCCTCCCTAGGAGGATATTTTTTAGGAGAACTACAAACCAAATGTTCTTGACATTCAAGGATTGGTTCTTCTAAAATGACTTCATCACAAGTAGGGGAATGATCCATGGTTGGATTTTCTTTCTTATTAATGATGGTTTTTCCTTGTTTAATAATGTTTTTCTTGTGATTCTCATTGATGGGATCTTGTAACACCAGAATATTTTCTTTACCAATAGGAGAGATATTAGGAGAGGGAGAAATGTCATCCTTTATTGCTAAAGGTCACATTCTATTGTGCCCTAATCTCTACCCTAGTAGGAGATCTTTTGGGAAAGTGACAAACAATAGGTTCATCACATTTAGGTATGTACATGATCATCATGGAAAAAATAGGCCCTTAAGTGGTGATGAAATTCAGAAAAATCATAGTTAGGCAACTTGATGTAAAAATTTGAATAAGTTATCTATATTATTTGATGTAGAAAATTGAATGTAGTTTCTAAACTACTGGGTTTGTTTAAAAAAAAAAATCTATATGGTGAAAATTTGAAATTTCAATGTAGTAGTACTTAAATTTTGGGGAAAAAATAAGAAATAGGTTTTTGTCTAACCACCCTAACCACAATAAAATGATAATATTTTTTATAATATTTTAGATATAAGTAGAGGACTCATGTCCTGATGTGTGTGATGCAAATTTTTGTAATTTTTTTCCAAATAAATAATTAATTATGAATTTTTATTACAACTTTTAAAAAATATAAAACTTGTATGTCCTGACATCTTAACTTGGTCAAACTTCATGATTTTTATTTTTAATCCTATAGTATGTGAAGCATAGAATGTGACACATGTTTCAGATTAAAAATGTGATACCATTTGAAAGCTAGATGTTCTTCAATCAACCTATCACCTGTGACTTTAGTTGTAGTTCAAATAGAAAATGAATAATATTTATTTATTAAATTCAAAGTAAAGAATAATTTATATTGGTGGAAAGATGAGAATATCCTTTAAAAACCCTTTTCATTTCATCAATTTTGGGTAAAAAAAAGGTCATCGGCCACATACCCTACACATATACATGATATCGCCACTTTTTGGTCCATCATGATCCTACACATACCTATGTCATGGTTAGATGCTATAAAACAACTTCATCACAATTAGGGGAGGCATCAAGAGAGGGACCACTATGATTTTCATGCTTACCAAATTATAGATCTTCCCATATGGTAGGAGCATTAAGAAAGGGGGAAACAAGATTCTAATGATGCTCAACTTGTATATCTTCTAACACAAAACTATCGTCTTCATTACTACGAAGAATATTAGGAGAAGAGTCAATGTGATTATCATGGTTGTCTACAATTACACCCTTATGCCCTATAATGTCTTCCAAAGTGGGAGAAGTAAAATTGTCAAAGCTCTCATTTATTAGATCTCCTAACACCAACATGTCTTCCTCACAAATGTTATTTTCATGGTCACTCATGATTATAGCATTGTCAGAAGTAGGAAAAATGTTGGGAGAGGAATGTAAATTAAATAAGGTGGTGGCAATGATTTCATATTCTATTGTTATACTATCTTCCCAAGGGGAATGAGGAGAAGAGCAAACACGATATTCATGATTCTCAACGATTGCATCTTCTTTTGCCAAGATACCCTCGTCACTAAAAGGAGAGGTATCGAGGGAAGAACAATTATGATCATCATGGTTATTGATGTTGGTATTCTCTTCTATCACATCATTCTCACAAATGGGAGAGATAGGAAGGGGTATATGTTGAAGGAAAGTGTGAACATGTCCACTTTTTTTCCTTAAAAGATGCTCATAACTAGGAAATGCTTTGAATGAATGACTAGCATGTTTATTTATGAACTTTTTCTAAATGCAAACTTGGAAAAGACCAAAGCTAACATTTTTGAAGGAATGCAATGTAAATACTTAACATGAAATGTAATTTTCAACTTTCAAATAAGGTAATTTACTAGTTACATTATGCAATGATCTAAAAATGAAATGTTGCAAATGGGAATTTGGAATGAAGCAATGCATGAAATGGAGTAATTTAAGCTAGATTTAGTGAAATGCATGTAACAAAAACTCAACCAATTGATACAGATAGGTAATGGTAGAAAACAAAAGTGCATAAACAGGGTTTTTAGTGTTGTAAATGACATTTTCAGAGGTGCAAAGGGACTGATTCGCCCAAGGTGGAAAATGAGTCCCAGTGGGGACTTGTTTTAGAATTTTCAGATTTTTTTGATTGATTTTTATGTTTTCTATGTTGTATGATGTATACCTAAGATGTAAATGTAGAATTTCAGAAATTTGCAATGATTTGAGATGCAAAAATGTAACCTATATGCACTTTCATTAATACAAAATTTTAGAAACCCTAGAATGCAAATTAACCAATGCAAAGTTAATGTGAGGTAGATCTAGGATGATGATGGACTCCAAATCAGAATTATTATGTTCAAAAGTCGGGTTCACCAAAATGTGTACACTAGAAATGGAATGCATAACTTCCTTTATCCACACTAAATGGGGAATGAAGGAAAAGGGATCTGATTTCACAATGATCACATTCAAGAACAAACCCTTGAGATTTCAATGCAAAAGAGATTGAAATCTGTCAAAGGGGATTTTCTAAAGGCTAGAAGCTAATAAAAGGGTTTACCCCTAATGAAAAACTTGGAAAATGCAAGATGTTTGAAAATATAGTGTGAAATGCAAGAATGGCCTAGAAAATGGCTTAGAAACACAAATAAAGTAAAACAAAAACTATGAAACAGAAAGTGTTCACCTGGAAATGTGTTGAAGACTGGAAATATCTCTAAAATTCTAAAATTGTTTCTTTTTAGGCCTGGTGGGACTCATTTTCCATTCTAGGTGAATCAGTCCCAATTATGGAAAATTGTCTCAAAACTAGTTTCAACCAAAAGGGTATCTGAATCCACAAAGATCTCTAAAAAATACCTATAGTGGGACCCATTCGCCACTACTGGAGGATGAGTCCCATTTTGTTGAAAAGTCTCCCAGGGGCAGAATCTAGAACTAAAACTTTGCAAGCCTTTGAAGATGGATGAAATAAGCACTTTCTCACTAATTTCATGCAAATTGGATGGATATTTTTCCCTAGATCTAATTTTTCATGGGTCTTGACAACTTTTCATGACAACTTTGACAACATTTGCAACTTTTTCATTTTGGCATTTTTCTTCAATCTACAAACTCGCAATCACACATTAAAGAGGGGAAAACTTGTTGATTGTTAGAGGAATAGGGGTTTTCCTTACTCAAAACCATTTTAGGTAATTAAGCCAAAATGATGAAACAAGATAATGAAGCATAAATATGAAATAATGCAATTAGAAACTTTCCATGATGATGGATCTTGAATTTCTACAACAATGGATGAATAATTTTCCCTTGAATTCCTTTGAAAACTATCTTGATGACTTAAAATGCTAAAACACTAACTTGATTGACTTGAGATGGATAATGAATGATGAATAGATAATGAATTAGGGTTTAGAAGCTTGTTTATAAAGGAAATCCTACTCAAATGCCCATTAATTTGATCCCCAAGGTTGACATTGAAGAAAATTAAACTTAAACCCTATTTTTTCCTACTCAAACCCCAAACATAGCCCAAATGGGACTCATTCACCATATTGGGAAAATGGGTCCCACCTAGATGGGACTCATCACCCAAACTAGTGAATGGGTCCCACATGTTCTCTTTTTCTAGCTAGGATGTTGGGGAGTGAAGAAATCAGGTTTATATGTTGTCCTAGTTGGGTTTTTTTATCATATTAAGCCTTGAGATGCATAATATGGGGTCATCAAGGCCTATTAATGATGATATAAAGAGTATTTAGAGATATGAACACAAAGTTCAATGTCAAAATGTGATTAAATACACCCTAAAACATTAAAATGAGGTCCACTTAGCCTAGAAAGATACATGATCTAATGTGAATGTGTAAAACACATTACAACACTAGATTAGAACCAGGTTTAATGTGAGAATACAATTAAATACATTTTACAACATTGAATTAAGACTTAAATGCTTAATAAAAGTCTAGAAAAGTGTGAAAGTTATTTACAACACTTTACAACGCCTTTACAACAAATGCATTTTATTTAGTTTGCAAGGGCCCAAGATGTAATACAACATTAAATCAAGGCAATATTAATCCAAAATCACAAGGAGGGCCTGAACAAGTCATAAAAAGTAAAAGGGTTACTTTTTCGGTGTCCATAGAAGGAATGATGAAGCTCTATCAATGGTGATCTTGACAACACTTAGTTGCATAAGGTATGTTGATTGTGTTATCCTTATTTGTGAGGAAAAAGGTTTTTTATATAGAAAAAGATATTTGGAATCGACAATCAGCATTCAACAACATTGAATCAAGATCAATGGTTGAAAGGTGTTGAGAGGATTTAGACATGAGAAGATTGTACAAAGTATATTACACAATTTGTGTGATTGAGGAAATAGATTGGATAGTTAGGAATTAGATTGATTAGTCGGTATTTGATTGATCAGTTAGGATTTAGATGGCTTCGTTTGGAAATTGATTGATTAATCAGCAAATTAGATTACTCAATCAGGAATCATAATTTTCTCAATCAGAAAGTGGGTGAGGAATATGAATTAGTTGATTTAATTAATTAATTCTTTTTTGGAGTTGAACATGAAAATCAAGTTAAATAAATTTTGCAATAATAGTTGCATTAGTTTGATTTTATTTTTTATAAATGATTTTAATAGTTTGATTTAATTATTCAATTTTTTAGGGAAAGCATCATAATTAAATTATTATGTTTTAATAATTTAATCAACTTAGGGGAATAAGATTATTTAGCGACATAATCAAATAATTGATATTGTTTAACTAATCAATATGAAATATGATTAGATTAGGACTTTATTAAATAAATGTAATTTATTTAATTGGTTGAAATGATGAAAAAGTTAATTAATCAAGTAATGTTGTTTTATTTAATTAATAGCATAATTAGGGTATTCGAGACTTTATTAAATAAATCAAATTTATTTAATTTTTTGAGAATGATGAAAAAGTGAATTAATTAAATAATGTTATATTACTCAATTAATAGAGGAATTTAGGGTTTTGGATGTTGTCGATGTGAAATGTAGTGTTGTTTGATGATAATGATGATGATGTTGTGCGATGTTATGGGAATGTTATGAGATGTTTCATGACAATTTCAGATGATTCGAAGATTATTTTGAGATGTTATGAGACATTTCGAGATGATTCTAAGATGTTTCAGGAAAGTTTTGAGATGTTTCAGGATGATTATGAGATGTTTTGAGACATTTTGAGATGATATAGAAATGTTCTGAGATGTTCTGAGATGTTTTGAGATGATTTTGAGATGTTCCAAGACATTCTAAGATTATGCTGAGATGATTTCGAGATGTTCTAGGATGTTTTGAGATGTTTCGGGATGATTTTGAGATGTTCCAAGATGATTCAAAGATGTTCTGGGAGTGTTCTGAGATGATTCGGGATGATAGGTGTTAGGTCAATTTTACATGTCTACATTTTCCCCTCTTTGATACAAAGTATTGGTTTCTTTGGTTCAAAGATTATGTTTTTAAGATCATGTTTTTTTTTTTTGAAAAAATATTATGCCCCATCATGCCTGGCATTCAATGGAATGATGGTAGGGAATGTGCTTCCCCCTTGAGAGGTTGGAAAAACAGAGTCTATTTTAAGGTCAAGCTCATGACATTGCATTGTTTCAGTTTTGATGTGTTGAGAGTGAAGAATTAGATCTATAGGTCAATTATTACTTGTTTCAATGTTTCTGTGAACTTCTAATTTGAAAGTAGGTATGCTCCCTAATTAAAAATTAGGATTTCTTAGATGAAACTAGGGTTTCTTGAGGGTTAATATAGGCAATTAGGCTTCAAATTGGCTCATTTGTGCTTTGACTCTATAGCTAATTCTTGTCTTTGGATTTCTCTTTATTTCAGTTGTTGATGAGCAACGCCAAGGTTTGAGGGAGGCCCACATTGTTCTAACTTGGTTCAAGAGTTTATATAGCCCATAGGAATCAATGGCCCAGTATGTACCTTCTCACTTTTCGCTTTCATCTTATTTTATTCTTGTTTTGTGTGTACAAAGTTTCTCAAGTCAATAGCAAAGTTCTAGTGATTTCTGAGCACTTGCATCATTCTCCGTGCATTTTCTAGGTCAAAAGCTTTCCTTTGACCTTTCAACCATCTCACTTGACTTCAAACCTCACAATTGCTTAAGAACCTCATTTTTGTTTCGTGAAATTGACCTAAAATCTCACCCTTGACATAAAACCTTACTTTTGTTTAATTTGGAGTTAGTTCCTGACCCTTTCTTAAGAATTTTGCACTTGCCTTAAAGTCTTGCATTTGAAAACCTTGTAATTTCTCTAAAAGCTTTCACTTGATCCTAAAAGCTTGCACTTGCTCCTAAAACCTTGCTTTTGTTTGTTGTTTTTCTTGTAATCAAAACTTTTTTACCCTATCTTCAAATGACCATATCTTGGTCATATAGAAGTATTTTTTAGTGCTTTTTTCTTAAATGGGCTACAATATCCTGATCTTTACAATGATGTAGGTGGTTTTTATTTTTTTTATAGTTAAATTTTCCATTGGTGTCGCGAGCTTTCATTTTCTAGGTCAAGAAGCTCGTACTTGACCTCAAAACCCTCACCTTTGACATAAAACCTTGCATTTGATTCATGCACTTGATCTAAAACCTTCTTTTGTGCTAAAACCTTGCATTTTATATTTGTTTTCTAAGAATCTGCTTTAAACCCTTGCATTTGATTTTTAGCATTTTCTCTAAACCTGTGCACTTGCTCACATTTTCCTATTTGCAACCCTAAGTCTCATTTTCCATATGTGGTATAACTTCTTGATTTATATGTAGAAGTCTTCTGTAGTATTCATTTTTGGCATGCCTGCATAGGATGTTTCTAATTCACAACTTATGTATAAGCCTTTTTCATGATCCATTTCTTCTGTCTCTAGATTCTACTATATCCTTATCATGTGTGGAGATGGTAGGAGTAGGAGACTCTTGTTCCTTGATAGTGATAGTACTAGACTCCTATTTTGGATGAAGATCATGTACATTTCCATTAGGAGTAAGCATCTCACAGGTAGATGTATGTGTGCTTAGTGTATGGATTTGTTCTTCTTTTGGAAATATTTGGATGTCTTGGAAGATATATGCTAAGTCATTGTAGTATTTTGATGATAGGGATTCTTGATCTTTACTTTGTATGGTATTATCTTTGGCATGCTTTGGTTTGTGCTCTTGACATAGATCAATTTCAATGAAAGGATTACTTGTAAAGGATCCTTTGATTTCCTCAAAATGTGGGCATATGGGTGATAGCTCTTGGCTTATATTTTCTACATTGGGTATAAGTGTTGGAATAAGAGTCTGTTGATCATCAATATGTACTATCATGAGGTTGGGTGATGCCAATATATCCTGGGCTGGATCATTGCTAGATTTGGGTGATTGATTTTGATCATGCTTGAGAATAAATTCTTGATTTATGTCATATTTTTCACTAGATGATGTAGAAACATTCTCAATGTGATCTGTGATAGAGAGCTCTTGATCATTTTTTTCAACTTTTGAGGTTGGAATATTTTCATTGTTGTCCTTGGTAGATGGCCTTTGAACATTAATAGTTATTTCTCCTTGATCAATAAGGTATTGGATGAGATTTTTTGAGTGTAGCACATATGTTCATTATGTGACCCTCGATTGTTTGGAAAACTCATTGTTCATACTTGTTATACCAAGGAAGTTTTAAGTTTTGTTAAACATAAGTTGATCTATCATTAATTTTGATAAGTTCCTATTGTAGTAGTTTGTGCATGGTTACGTCTAAAGTCACTCCCAAAAGGGTGAATATCCTTCTTGTTTGGTAATTTTTCCTTTCTGGATTTTCTTGATTATTTTTCTTTTGATTTTGTGAAACTCCTTGATACTGTGTTTGAGGTATATTTTGATATTGCACTTGAAGTACACCTTGGTGTTGTGAAACTTCTTGATACTATGGATTTTGGAAGTTTTCTTGATGTGGATATTGAGGTGTTTGTAGAATGATGTCTATTGGTTGTGGATATGTGATGTTCTAACCTTGAGGTATTGATGATATAGTGTATTTCATTTTAGTTTAAGTTCCTCAAGATCTCTCTCAATTTTATTTAGGGTGATTTGATGTTCTAGACTTATTCCTTGATGGTGATTTTGAAACCATTGATGTTGTTTCCTTACTTGATGTTGTGACCCTTGATAAGAGTGATTTGGGTAATAGATCGACATGTTTGGGGATGTTTTGATACTCAATACCCTATCATAAGGTCACTTGGTTTATATCCTCATGGGTCTCTTTCATCACTTGTATTTTCTAGTGGGATGTTGGCATTTTTCTTGTTCACTTCCATGTTATTCCTATTTTGTGATCTTGTAGTTGTCATAAACAACTGCCAAGATTTTGTGACAATTTTCTCGACTCTTATTCTTTTAAAAATACATGGCCTATTGGTGCAAAATGATAATAGAAAAAGTCTAGATGATTTTGATGGATGGGATATCTTCTTGAGATGAACCCTTTGGTGAACCTTTTTGTAGGGAGATTTTTTGAGAGCCAAAGTATAGATTTCCACTTAAGGATCTTGCTATTGCTAGACCTAAGGATCTTTTTATTTCCAAAAAGCATGAGGGATGCATATTTATTGCCATGTAGGTGGTGGTAACATGATTCTTTTAGCTGCTGAGTCTACTTTCTCTTCCTCTTTGTATAAGATAATTGATGCGTTGAGAAATTGGTAGGGTGTTTCATTCTTCTCAAATATGAAGATTCTCAAACTACTTATGATGTCATTTTTTACAACCTCAATATGTGTGTGACTAGGTTGTAAGATGAGTGCTACAAGGTTTGGTTGTTGCACAAGAGCAGTCAATCACAAGATGATCATAAAGTGTAATTGTGTTTTGAGATGGTTGCTATCAAGATCAAGACCCTAAGGTTTGAGTGTTGTTTTGGAATTTTGCTAATTTTTAGAAGTCAAAATGTTGAAGGAATGATGGAGGAGCATCCTTGGGTCATGGAAATCTTGTATCACCCAAAAATATTTTCATTCTAGTTTTTCTTTATTTCAGTTTTTGTTCAGTTCAAGTTGGAAGATTTGGTAATTCTTCATGTTTTCTCGCCAGACCTTGCGGATCTATGTTTACATCGTGGGTATGTTCATTTTCCTTATTCCAAGATTTGAGTGTGATTGGTTCATTTTCCAGCAAGTTATCGCTTCTCAAATATGTGGTAGTTTCTTGAACCGACATCAGAGTAATTTTCTTATCTGACAACTAGTTTAATTGTTTGTGGATCATTCTTGTATCTTGCAGATCTTGATGGTGTGATTTGAATTGTTCTATGGACTGTTCCTGGCCTTAATTTAGGTCCAAACTTCATCTTATGCATTCACCAAGGAGTAATTCAAATTTGAGGATGACATATGCACGCACACATTACATTTTCTTTAATCAGAGATTGTAATAATCTTTGGGCCGATGCAGATGTTTCTAGATTTGTGAATGTATATAAAGCATTGTAATTGATCATTAGAAGGCAAGTAAAGTTAGAGATTAGAAAAAGATAAGATTTTATCTATAGGATTTCGCTCACATTGAGGAGCATGTAGGAAGATGGTATTCTAAGTATGTTGTAATCAGGCATGCGAGTCGAATCTGTAAGCCTGAATATTGCTAGCTAGTTGTAATTAAATTTTCTAATAATAAGAATATTTGAATTGGTATTTTCTTCCATTTTTTGTGTGGCTTCCATTGTGTGACTCTTGCTGCATGGTCCAGATTGTTCTCTTTGAGGGCCTTCCAATCGTGGCTGCATAAGATGGTATCATAGTGGGTTGCAAACCTACAAATCTTGAGATGAGAGTTGGATATGAAACTTGAGTGGGTTGCGTTCCCGTGGTATTCCTTAGGTGAAAAAATCACCAACTTGAGGTAGGTTGTAAGTGTGTTCAATAGATTTCTGAGAGAGAGGCAATTCAAACCTTGAAGTTAGATCATCGAGTTGAGGCAGTTGCACCTAGCAAGGGGAGAAATTCCACCAAGAAGAATGAACCCTAGAAGAATGGAGCATATGATGGAGGAATTTATAAATGAGATGAGGAATGAGATTTGGAATGTCTTGAGTGGTTTAAGGAGAAACCTTGAACCAAAGGATGAATATGAAGAAGTTGCAGAAGAACTTGAGGCTGAAGATGCTGAAGGAATGAAAAATGAGGGAGAAGAGAGATTGTTGAGAGCAGTGGCACAAGCAAGCAGAAGTCATAGGGTGGAGGTTTCTAACTTCTCTGGTACATTGAATCCAAAAGATTTGATACACTGGATAGGAGAGTTGGAAGACTATTTTTAGCTTAAGGATATTAGGGACCTGTTGAAGGTTAGGCTAGGACAAACTAAGTTGAAAGGACATGCTACTTTATGGTGGAAAGAATTTCAGAAGGATAAAGTGGAGAATGGTGAAACAAGGATCACTTGGTGGAGACAGATGGTTTCAAGGCTAAAGGCTAAGTTCATTCTTGTAGACTATGAGTTGGAATTGTTTAAAATGTTATAAAACCTGAAGAAGGACATGAGTGTGCAAGAGTAGACTGAGGAATTTTACAAGATGAAAATCAGATCTGGGCACCAAGAGATGACTAGGGAGAAGGTGGCAAGGTATATAAATGGCCTAAGATTCAACATTCATGATGATATGAGTATGTTGCAGATTTTTATAGTTAAAAATTCCTACCAATATGCTCTTAAGGTAGAAGACAAAGTGAAGAAAAGATAGCAGAATAATCCTAAGGGGAAAGAAAATAAAATGAATAGAAGCAAGGAGAAATAGATAGGTGAAGAAGAATCAAGGTCTAAGTTGAGTAAATAATTAGATTAGAAGGCACAAAGGAGAGGAAATGGTAGCAAGTAATTATTGGGAAAATGTTTCAAGTGTGGAGAAATTGCGCATCAATCTTTTGAGTGTCCTGAGGGATAAAGTAGAGGAACTAGCAAGAAGAATTGTATAGCACATGAAGTGCAGGTAACTAAAGAAGTCATAGAACCATAGCAAGGAGAATCTCTTATGCTTAAGAGAGTCTTGATGAGGTAGTGCAGGGAAGAGGTTGATACTTCACAAAGGAATAATCTTTTTCGGACTGTGTGCAAATCAAGAGGTAAGTGTTGTAAGGTTATTGTGGACACTAGAAGTACTGATAAATTGGTATTTGAAGAGATGATGGAGAAACTTAGTTTGAAGAGGTTTCTACATCCTTTTCCTTATAGGATAACTTGGTTATGAGATGATCATGTAAAGGAGGTGAAAGAATAGTGTTGGGTGAACTTTAATAGTGGCCCCTTTAGAGATGAAGTTTTGTGTGATGTTTTGTCTATGAGTTCTTGTCATGTTTTGTTGGGTAGACCCTAGCAATTTGATAGAAGAGCTATATATGATTGCAGAAGGAATATAATTACTATAGAGAAGGGTGGATAGAAGTTTACTTTGGCTTCCTTGAAGAATAAGTAGGAGGAAGTGAGGAACTTGAGTCTTGTGAAGAGTTGTAGTAATGAGAAGCAAGATGCGGAGGTTGTATTAGAGGATGACATGGATTTGAAGAGGGGCCTTGTGGCTAAATCTAAAAGTGAAATGGAACCAAAAGAATGTAAAGGCAGAGTTATGCAACAAAAGACTTGGGTTGCAGATAAAATAGTAGATAAGATGAAGTCTTGCAGAAGAGGTAGATCAGATGGGTGAAAAAAGGTAAGTGGTGGTAAATATCTCTGACTACCTTGTGTAGGTATGAGGTAGAGAGAGGAAGGTATAGAGAGGAAGAAGTTGCAGGATCTGATAGAGGAAAGAAGAGAGGTTAGGAGGAAGATAAGTATAGACTTAGAAGACATTTGGATCAAGAATGAGCATGGGATCTACATCCCAAACCTAGTTTGATGTTCATGAGTTCCTCTCATGGAACATCTTTCCTCACCAAGGGTGTCTGATGCAAGAGCATCCTTGGGTCATGGCAATCTTGCATCACCCAAAAATATTTTCATTCAAGTTTGTCTTTGTTTCAATTTCTCTTTAGTTCAAGTTGGAAGATTCGGTAATTCTTCAGGTTTGCTCCCCAGACCTTGAGGATCTATGTTTATATCATGGGTATGTTCATTTTCCTTATTCCAAGATTTGAGTGTGATTGGTTTATTTTTTGGAAAGTTATCGCTTATGGATTATGTGGCAGTTTCTTGAACCGACATTGAAATAATTTTCTTATTTGAGGGCTAGTTTAATCATTTGTGGATCATTCTCGTATCTTGTGGATCTTGATGGTGTGATTCAAATTAGTCTACAGATTTTCCCCGACCTTAATTTAGGTCCATACTTAATCTTATGCATTCAATGAGGATTAATTCAAATTTGAGGTTGACATATGCATGCACACATTACATTTTCTTTAATCAAAGATTGTAATAATCTTTGGGTAGACAGATGTTTTTGGATTTACGAATGTATATAAAGCATTGTAATTGATCATTAGAAGACAAGTAGAGTTAGAGATTAGAAAAAATAAGATTTGATCTGTAGGATTTCACTCACATTGAGGAGCATGTATTAAGATGGTATTGTTATTATGTTGTAATTAGGCTTGCTAGCCGAATCTGTAAGTCCAAATGTTCTCAACTAGTTGTAATCGAATTTTCTGATAATAAGAATATTTGAATTGGTATTTGCTTCCATTTTTTGTGTGGCTTCCATTGTGTGAATCTTGTTGCATGGTACAAATTGTTCTCTTTGAGGGACCTCTAACCATGGTTGCATCAAGGAATAGGGTCGAATTTCACTTCCTTTTCTAGAAGATATGTTGCGGGAAAGCTTACTTGTACTATCTACGAGTCCCAAGTAATTGTTGATATCATAGATGTTTGAGTGAAGGAATGATCCCAATGGTTTGTTTGATTTTGATCTCTAACAAGTAGGATGGAAATAATGGATGAGAGACTATGTGACCTATCTAGTTTTCCAATTGTTTTGTTCAAACAATGAACCTATAAACAATTTTAGTTTGTTTTTCCCAAGTGTCAACAAAATGTTCAAGACTGTAAGCTAGAATGTAAATTGTATCCTCTGTGTATTTCATTTTGTCTATGTTATTTAGTATGGAAAATGATAGAACAACACTAGACTAACTCCAAAAGCATGGAATTTGTGTCTCCTGGATATCTATAGCTTAAGTTGTGAGATCACAACATCCAATCCATTATTCCCAAATTTTTACTTTGATCTAATGTAGCTTGGAACCAAATCTTGAATATCCAGAAACCTTGAAGGAAATCCTCTAAGGAGTGAAAATAAGGTCCTTCTCTCAAAAACATACACTAATTCAAATGGTTTTTGATTTGACCATCCTGTTCAATGTTTGTTTGGATGTGTACATTTTCATTAAATAAAGCACATAATTTGATGTCCAGATTATTTTTGAGTGTAATAGGAAAGTTTAACAAAAACAAGCATTTACAACCCTAGGAGATAGAAACCATACTTTTAGGTGGGCCTGCCTCATGCATTAAAGAGATGATTTTCCATGTGACTTATGGTGTGACCTATAGTCATAATTGGCAAGTAACTTCTTGGAAGTAAATTATGATGTACTACTTCAAAGAATGTTTTTGGATTAAAGTGGTAGCTTCTAAAACTATTGGCTCTTAGTCATAACTATGAATGCAGAAATTTGACACTCACCTGCTGGCCACTTAAGGCCCTTTAACCATTCTTGTTCCACTTAAGGCATGAGATTACGTGTAGTTTGTTGTCAGCACAACTTGAAGCTACTTTCTTATGATTTCACAACCTTTCATATAGCTTACCAGTAAACGTGCTTCAAGATCGTGCAATGAGTTCTCTAGCTCAAGATTTTTCTCAAAGCAAGCCCACTCTCTAAGGTAAAACCTAAAAATAAAATGTAAATTTCAAAAATGTTTTTCTTTTTTTTTTTTGCTCACCCAAGATTGCCAAAAGGTGTGAGGGGAGAAGATAAAACACTTCAGCTTGAAAAACATTGCATGCACAAAAAAAACTTCATAGCAAATTGATTCTTTTTAAACACCTCGAGCAGTCTTATCCCAAAAAATATGTGAATAACATAAAAAATTTGTTCTTTTTATTTTGCACCAATGTGAAGTATTCAAGACTTCAAGCAATTAAGATAGAAATGGTGTAAAAATAGAAAGAATAGTTTGTTCATTTTAAGCCCCAAATTTGAGTGTTTCTAAGAAATCGGGCCTAGTTCTAAGTTGGTCAACAAAAGTAGATCGAGCATGCGCCAACAAAATGGAAATCATTTTGCATTCTATTTATAGAACAAAATTAAAGTTCCTAATTATGAAAACATGAAATGTGTTCATTTTTAAAGCACCAAAATTGAAGTGTTTTTTTGTTCTTTTTTGTTCTTTTTATGAGCACCAAAATAAGAGTTCCTAATGTAAGAAAGCTTAAAATTGGTTAAATTTTAATAGCCCCCAAAAAAAGTGTGGGTTTGTCTTGTTCTTTTTAGAGCACCAAAATCAAACATTCCTAATTTAAGAAAGCTTAAAATGTGCTTAACTTAAAGAACACCAAAACCAAGTGTACATTTGTCTTGTTCTTTCTAGAGCACCAAATTTAGATGTTCCTAACTTAAGAAAGATAAAAAAAATGGTTCAATTTTAACAACACCAAAACCAAATGTGTGTTTGTGTTGTTCTTTTTAGAGCAGATGCTCAGATCTTGTTGTAATTGCACTCCTATCAAAATTAGATGGTTAAAACTCAGAGAAAATGCTACCCCTTTCAGAATCAAATGCAAGTGTTTCAAAGAAAATGCAAGGATCTTGTTGCAAAAGAACAGTTCCCATGTCAAATGCTCAATTCTTAGAGAAGATGCATGGTTTTCTTGACAATCAAGTACCAAATTTTTCAGGGAAGTGCATGAAACATTTTTCAAATGTGATTTCGGGACCTACAACTTCAAAAATAGCTCAAATGAACATTAGTGTATGGGACAAGTGTCCCACCGGGCATGCTAGAATGTGTGAGGGGGAAAATCATTACATGTTAAACAAGATGAATGTGCTTGAAATGAGAATATAAGCTAAGATCAAACACATTAATCTAAGATCTAATCCTACACATATGAAATGAAACTAAGCTATTTGAACACACATTAAGAAATCTATGATTACTAAATTGAATGCAAAAAAAAGCATAGTGTTACCATTCCACATTGGAGTGTATTCACCTGATGTTGGATTATTCTTATCACCGTGAAGCCTCCATAGTTCGTGAAAATCTTGATGAATTATGGTTGATGTTGGTTGATCAAAGGAATGATGAAGCTCTATCAATGGTGATTTTTACATCACTTCATTGTATAAGGTATGTTGATTCTTTGATCCTTATTTGTGAGGAGAGAGGTTTGGTATATAGAAAAAAAAAATTGAATCGATGGTCAAGATTCAAAAATGTTGGATCAAGATCAACGGTTGAAAGGTGTTAAGAGGATTTATACATGAGAAGATTGTGCAAAGTAGATTGCACAATTTGTGTGATTGAGGAAACTGATTGGCTAGTCAAGAATTAGATTAATCAATCATGATTTGATTGATCAGTCAGGATTTAGATGGCTTAGTTAGGAAATTGATTGATTATTTAGCAAATAGATTGATTAGTCAGCAAATTAGATTGCTCAGTTAGCAATCATAATTTTCTCAATTAGA
This sequence comes from Sequoia sempervirens, assembly GCA_007258455.2. NCBI lineage: Eukaryota > Viridiplantae > Streptophyta > Pinopsida > Cupressales > Cupressaceae > Sequoia > Sequoia sempervirens. The sequence goes on along the minus strand of VDFB02111918.1, from coordinate 4,276 downwards.
AAGTGGGTGTGAAATATGAATTAATTGATTTAATTAATTAATTCCTTTTTGGAGTTGAACGTGCAAATCAAGTTTGACTTTTGCAAACAAAGCTACATTAGTTTGATTTGATTTTTGATAAATGATTTGAATAGTTTGATTTAATTATTCAAATTTTGGAGGGAAAGTGTCATAATTAAATTATTATGATTTGATAATTTAATCAACTTAGGGGAATAAGATGATTTAGCAACATAATCAAATAATTGTTATTGTTTGACTAATCAGGATAAAACAAGATTAGATTAGGACTTATTGAATAAATGTAATTTATTTAATTGGTCAAAATGATGAAAAAGTGAATTAATCAAATAATGTTATTTTATTTAATTAATAGTATAATTAGGGTTTTTAGGAATTTATTAAATAAATGAAATTTATTTAATTTTTCAAGAACGATGAACAAGTGAATTAATTAAATAATTTTGTATTATTCAATTAATAGAGGAATTTAGTGTTTTGGATGTTGATGTGAAATGTAGTGTTATTTGATAATAATGATGCCAATATTGTGTGATGTTATGAGAATGTTTTGAGATGTTCCAGGATGATTTGGGATGATTTTGAGATGATTTTGAGATGTTCAAAGACGTTCTAAGATGATTCAGGATGATTATGAGATGTTTAGAGATGTTTCAGGAATGTTCAGAGATGATTCAGAGATATTTTGAGACATTCTGGGATGATTGAGGTGTTTCAAGACATTCTAGGATGATTTCAAGATGTTCAGAGATGTTACGGGATGTTTCGAGATGTTTCAGGATGATTTTGAGATGTTCCAGGATGATTTTGAGATGTTCTGGGAATGTTATGAGATATTCCAAGATGTTCTTGGATGATTCCAAGACATTTCAAGATGATTCAGGATGATAGGTGTTAGATCAATTTTACATGTCTACAAGCCTAAGGGTGCAACATACAAGTTGATCTCATTCTAGAAGGTTGGAAGCTATAACTCACTATAAAAGAGAGAGGTGTCTACCCTCCACTCTGCTTAGTTACCATACTGGATTGTCCATGTGTTTTCTATGTATCTAGGTCTACTAGGTATCTTGGATAATACTTTAGGGTCTATGAAACATATGAAACATTCAATAGCTCCAGTATCAATTAAAATAGAGATAATTTGGCCATAGATCTTGTAGCGTAGAAAAATGTATCCCTCTATATTTTCAATCTTAATTTGGGAATGATTGACATTAAAATGAACCTAATGTTTCCTTAATCTAGTGTTGTAATGTGTTTTCCACATTCACATTGGATTTAAGGCCCTTTTAAGCTAAATAAACCTAATTTTTCTTTAATTTAATGTTGTAAAGTGTATTTATTTATACATTCATATTAAGTTTTGGGACCTCTTGCATTTATGACCTTCATATCATCATTAATAGGCCCCTAAGACCCTATATTATGCATCCCAAGGCTTATTTCAATCGAAATCCTAATAGCATCAATAAATACACTTAATTTTGCAACTCCCTCACATTTCCTCCACTTGAAATAGCTTGTTGGGACCCATACGCCACCTTGGGCTTATGATTCCCACCCAGATGGGACCTATATGACACAAGTGGCATATGAGTCTCATTTGACCCCTTTTTAGGGTTTTGAGTGAGAAATCATGGTTTTAAATTCAAATTTCGTGAATGTTAGCTTTTGGGATCTAATAAATGGTAAGTTGGATGGATTTCCTATATAAAAAAGGTTTCAAATCATTATTTCACTTAAGAATTCATGATATCATCCTAAAAAATCAAGAGTTAAGCATTCCAAGACTTCACAAGAGTGTTAAGAGAGTTTACAAGAAAATTTCTAAGGCATTCAAGGGCAGATTTATTCCTCATTTTTTGTGCAAAAATTCAAGATTTGTCATCATGTCAAGCTCATAAGGCATCAAGAAGGCTGTTGAGCTAGTGTCATGATGTAGCACTCAAGATCCAAGATTAGGCATTGTTTCATATCCAATTTAGGATCAAGATATACATTCTATATGGCCACTTCATGTTATATTATTCATATACATTTCAAGACATCATTAAACATATCATTTTTCATGTTTCATATTTCACATTTCATTGTTTCATCACAAGGTTTAATTTCCTCAAGGGGGTTTGACCTAGGAAAACCCCTATTCCCTAACAATCAACAAGTTTTTCCCTCTCTCTACATGTGTGGTTACAAATATAGGTGGATTTTAGGCTTGAAGATCCTTTGAAGACAAAGTTGCAAGGTTCAAAGAATTTTTCAAGTTGTCACAAGGTTTCCATCTTCATGAAAAGTCATCTACATGTCTCAATTTATAGTTTCATATCCAAAAACAAAGTGTGTAAGAAAGAGAAGAATCATATCTTAACCCTCCAAAAAAGTAGAATGGTACTAATACGCCACTTGTAGTGTATGAGTCCTAGTACAATGATTTTTGTAGATTTCAGTGGATTGAGATCAAGCACTGCCAAATTCCTGTTTCAGCCCAAAAACCCTAGTCTTGGATTGATACACCTAGCTTGGTGTATGAGTCCTAGTGAGCCTTAAAGTCTACATTTTCAAGATTTCAGAGCTTGTTCCAAGAACATTCAACTTCCCAAGTGCACCTCTATGATTTCTCAGTTTTATGTTCTATTTTGTATTCATTTCTAGGTCATTTACTTAGTTTTTGCACATCAATAGGTTTTGTCATTAAATCTTGCATGTTACTAGTCTTTCCAAGCCCTAGCTTGGTGGTGAAACCATTTTAAATCTTTAATCATACCCTAGGAAAAACTTTAGTAGATCTCTTTCCTTCATTCCATCCTTTGATTGAGCTCTCTAGTGTTTCCTTGAGTGAAACTAAGTGAAATAGGTCCTAAACCTAATTGTTCCATCTCCCCCAAGATTTGGAACCCTATTTCCTATGTTTCATTTTGGTGAACCCTATGTGTAGTGTAGGAAAATGTATCCCTCTACATTTTTATACTTAATTTGGGAATGATTAACATTAAAACGGACCTAATGGTTCCTTGATCTAGTGTTCTAATTTTTTTTGCACATTCACATTTGATTTAGGGCCCTTTTAAGCTAAATAGACCTAATTTTTCCTTAATTTAATGTTGTAATGTGTATTTATGTACACCTTTGCATTAATTTTTGGGCCCTCTTACATTTATGACCTTCATATCATCATTAATAGGCCCCTAAGACCCTATATTATGCATCCTCAGACTTATTTAAACAAAAATCCCAACAAGATCAATAAATACACTAAATTTTCCAACTCCCCAACATTTCCTCCACCTGAAAAAGCTTGGTGGGACCCATACACCATCTTAGTTGTATGAGTCCCACCCATAGGGGACCTATACGCTACAAGTGGTGAATGATTCCCATTTGGCCCCTTGTTAGGGTTTTAAGTAGGAAATCAAGGTTTTGAATTCAAATTTCATGAATGTCTACTTTTGGAATCTAAAAAATAATAAGTTTGATGGATTGCCTATATAAAAAAGGTTTGAAATCATTATTTCACCTAAGAATTTATGATACCATCCTAAGCAATCAAGAGTGAAGCATTATGAGACTTTACAAGAGTGTCAAGAGAGTTTAGAAGAACATTTGTAAGGCATCAAGCAGGTTGTTGAGCTACTGTTGTGATGTAGCACTCAAGATCCAAGATTAGGCATTGTTTCATATCCAATTTAAGATAAAGATCTACATTCTAGATTGCCACTTCACATGTTAGATTATTGATTTACATTACAAGACATAATTCAAGGTATCATTGTTCATGTTTCATATTTTATGTTTCATTTTCATGTTTTATTTTCTCATCACAAGGTTTAATTACCTACATGGGGTTTGACCTAGGGCCAACCCCTATTCCCTAAGAATCAACAAGTTTTCCCTCTCTCTACATGGCGATTACAAATCTAGGTGGATTTGAGGCTTAAAGATCATTTTAAGACAAAGTTGAAAGATGGAAAGTTGTCAAGTTATCACAAGGTTTCCATCTTCACATAAATTCATCTACAAGTTTGAATTTAGAGTTTTAGATCTAAAAAAGGAAGTGTGGAAGAAAAGCGGTGATAGGAGAATAAACTTTGATCTTGACCCTTCGAAAAAGTAGAACGAGATTGATATACCACTTGTGTCGTATGAGTCCCAATACAATTATTTTTTAAAATTTTAGTGTATTTAGATCAAGCATTGCCAGATTCCTATTTCATCCCAGAAAACCTAGTCTGGGACTAATACGCCCAGCCTAGTG